>JAMQGT020001685.1:0-38429 GCA_024447675.2 Pterophyllum scalare | reverse complement strand
AACACTGATTGTCGATTCTGCACCAAACTTCACAAGTGTGATAAGGACCCACCCCTGAAGTCATCCACAGGACATTATTGAATGACAGTCACAGCGCCACCTAGTGGAAACACATCGATTAACAGCTCAAAATCGGCTTTTTACACTTGGCAGTGGAAGCGGCTCTCAGTGGGCTCGCTGGAGGTTTGCATGGCATGCAGGGAGCTCGCTGAGGATTTGCAGGGCTCAAAGGCGGTTGGCTTGTGGTTCGCGGAGGCTCACAGGCGGCGAGGGCCTTCAACGCCGCTTGCGGCTTTAATTTTATTTTTTTTTTGTTATTTTTTTATATAGGTATTTATTTTTTAAGCTACTTAGGGCCTGTGTAATAATCTGCAGTTTATTGAATGTTTTTAGAGTTTATTGAATGTTTTTATTGGGTTTAGGCACCTTAAAGATTGCTGCTCACTTTCGTTGTACTGTAGTACAATGACAGTAAAAGCTATCTATGTACAAATAAGTCATACATGTAGAACCCACATGTCTGAGTCTCACCTTCAGGTTTCCTGTGAACACATCGTCTCACCAGCAGAACCAGTAACACCAGTAGAACCACAACACAGACTGATCCAACAGAGGAGATCACAGAGAGAACAGGAGGAGAGGTGGATGTAGGTGGATGTGTGGATGTAGGTGGAGGTGTGGATGTAGGTGGAGGTGTGGTGGTGTGTCTCTCTAAAATAAAGCAAACACAGTCATTAAGTTGTGGTCACATTGTGAATGTTGAAAGCTGCAGAAACACAGACAGGTGAGTGTGTCACCTGTGACAGTGATCCAGCTGGATGGAGACTCTCCATGACCGCTGATGTCACACTTGTAGAGGCCTTCATCAGACCTGGAAACATGCTGGATGGTCATGTGACCTGTAGGCTGCATTGCCTGATGAGGGTGCCATCTTTGATAGAAAGCAGCTGGGAGGTTGGAGGGAGTGGTCTTTGTTTGACAGAGCAGAGTGACGTCATCTCCCTCCATCACAGGGAGGACAGGACTCTGCAGGATCACTGATCCACCTCAACACAGAGACAAACTACAGCATTTCATCCATTTACACACAGCTTCATCAACACTAACTCCACACACTCAGCTTACCAGTGACTGTGAGCTGAACCATGTTACTGATGGCACCCTCTCTGGACTCACACCAGTAAACTCCACTGTCCAATGGGAAAACACTGATGTTACAGGAAGAACCAGCTGGTTTTCCCCACCCATCTCCACACTGAGTCCTCTGATGTTTGCTTGTGTTCCTCCTCAGAGTCCATCCAGCAGAGCTGTCGTCCTCCTCACAGCTCAGAGACACAAAGTCTCCTTCAAAGAACTGAGAGCTGCTGGGACTCACAGTCAGACGAGCTGTGAGGGTTACAATGAAACATGAAGCCAAACAGGTCATATTAGTGAGCATTTATCAGGTTGAAGCTGTGACAGAAGAAGGTTACTGACCTTGGTTTGTTGTGCAGCTCAGCAGTGAGATCAGAACTAAAGAGAAATGACACTCAGGTTGGTTTGACATTAACACACAAAGAACAACTCCACACAAACAGCTGACAGACCCACAAACTCGTCTCTCTGATAGATCTGCTCATTTTAGAGTTGATGCAGCAACAAGTTTAATAGAGTTTGGACAACAACAGACTGAGAAAACATGTACTATTAAATATACAGTCACTGGACATGTCATTAGCTATACCTTTCTTGGTTGGACCCCCATTTCTGACCCACCTTAATTGTCCGTGGCACTAATTCAACAGTGTTCTGGAAACATTTCTCAGGGACTTTGTTGAAGTTATACCATCACTGTGGATTTGATTCCACCACATAAAGGTGCTCCATTTTATTTTAACGTGGCTCTGACTCTTTTTTGTACTCATGATTTCATTAAGTAATGTATCTGTAATGTACTGACTGACCTACAACAAAGGAATAATGAATTTATTGAACTTAGCGCTGGTGACTGCGGAGTGTTCAGGAAACCCGTTTGAGATGATTTGAGCTTTGTGACATGGTGTGTTATCCTAGTGGAAGCATCACAAGATGGGCACCTTGTACACCAAAACCAAGGTAGGCTGTTGGTGTTTAAACAATGCTCAGTTGGTACTAAGGGGCTCAAAGTGTGCACAGAAAATATCTCCCACACATTTACACCTGCAGCCTGAAGTGCTGATACTTTTGCTTACATCAAATTTCGACCCTACCTGAATCTCTCATTGTCACAGCAAAAACTCAAGATAAATCACACCAAGCAACATTTTTCTAATCCTCTATTCTCCAGTTTTGTTGAGTCTGTATGAATTATTTCCTCAGTTTTTTAGTTCTTAACTGACAGCAGTAGTGCCCACTGTGGTCTTCCGCTCCTTAAGCCCATCTGCTTCAAGGCTGAAGGTGAAAGGCTCTTCTATTTGTGGTACTGTCTCTTTCCTACATGGTTAAAGCAGTCTGGCAATTCTCCTCTGACTTCTGACATGAACTAGGCATTTTTACCTGGAGAATTGTTGCACACTGAATATTTTTTCTTTTTCAGATCATTTTCTGAACACTGTAATATCCCAGCAGGTCTGCAGTTTCTGATTACTCAGCCCAGTCCGTCTGGCACCAACAAACATGCCACACTCACAGTCATTTAAATCACTGTGCTTCCCCACTCTGATGTTCAGTTTGTTTCAACCCACATCCCTAAATGTATTGAGTTGCTATGTGATTGGCTGAGTAAATATTTACATTGTTTCAATTCAATTTCATTTTATTCATATAAAACCAAATCATAACAAACAGTCAACACAAGGAACTTTATATTGAAAGATAATAATGAACAGTTAAACTGGTGTAACTAATAAATGGCTGATGAGAGCATTTTCTCAAGAATTCAAACTTCAATGGAGGACCTCTATTTTACAGTTGCAATAAAAATAAAAGTAGTACTTTTATTTTTACATGCCAGCTTTTCACTGCCTGCTGTGTTTCCTCCTGAGCAAAGATAAAGAGTCAGTTCAGACCTGCAGTTGGTCCTCATGGTGTTTGGAACTTGAATTCAGCCTGATTTGTTTTTCATGTCTTCTCCTCCATCATCAGTTATCAGGAGAGCAGAAAGTCAAAGGTCAATCATTCAAACAAACACAGAGATTCTACTTACAGAGCAGACACAGCACAGATGTTTCCTTCATCGTCCTTCTCGCTCATTTGAGCTTTTTTTCATTTCTCTCACTGACACCAAGTAAAGCCCCGCCCTCTTCCTCTGAGCACCAGCAACACTATTGGTGCAGAGGCAGTGTGTGTGTGTGTGTGTGTGTGTGTGTGCGGGGGGTAGGTTACATTTCTTTTCTATGTTTAAAGAACTGTCATGATCCTGTGTTTGGGTCCAAGTGTTTTTACGGTGAGACTTTCAATTCCTATTGTTTAATGATAGTGTTTTATTTGTTACTTTGTTACTGTTTATTGCATGTTTGAGCTTTGTACCTGTTATAGTTCTTGGGTGAGTATTTTAATTGTATCCTCAGAGCCTCTTAGTTTTGTTCTTAGTTATAGTTTATTTGTGTCTGATTTCTGGATTCACTGTCAAGTTTTAAGTAAGCACTGTTTAAATTAAACTTCAAATTAACCAAAGAGATTCTATCTAATGTCACTGATCCGCATAAACATCATAAATATGAGTTCATCTGAAAACCTCCCATCCTCTGGTGTCAGTGAGCTGTAGTTTGGTTCCTGATCAAATCCATTTCCATGTAGTGTACGTCCCCCTCAGTGAGAGAGGCAGATATGAGCTGAAACACAGGAATCAAACCAGGGACGCTGCTGTTATGGAGCTGAACTGGAACCATTCACACACTGAGGCCCTCTGAACACATTTTAATTACAGCTGTGCAGAGACACACTGATGACTGACTGCAACACTATCATTCACATTTTACATTAACACCATCCTCCCACAGGCTTTAGATATGGCCACTAGAGGGAGCTGCTGGGCTGGAAACACTACATGGATACAAGCAGGTCATCAGTGGTGATACATTATATTGTACACTGCTCAAAAAAATAAAAAGAACACTCAAATAACACATCCTGGAGGTCATTTTGCAGGGCTCTGGCAGTGCTCCTCCTGTTCCTCCTCGCACAAAGGCGGAGGTAGCGGTCCTGCTGCTGGGTTGTTGCCCTCCTACGGCCTCCTCCACGTCTCCTGGTGTACTGGCCTGTCTCCTGGTAGCGCCTCCAGCCTCTGGACACTACGCTGACAGACACAGCAAACCTTCTTGCCACAGCTCGCATTGATGTGCCATCCTGGATGAGCTGCACTACCTGAGCCACTTGTGTGGGTTGTAGAGTCCGTCTCATGCTACCACGAGTGTGAAAGCACCACCAACATTCAAAAGTGACCAAAACATCAGCCAGAAAGCATAGGTACTGAGAAGTGGTCTGTGGTCCCCACCTGCAGAACCACTCCTTTATTGAGTGTGTCTTGCTAATTGCCAATAATTTCAACCTGTTGTCTACATGTCCTCTGACCTTGAGTTCAAAGGCACAAAGATTAAAACTTGTCTGAGATTTTTAGTAGATGCATCTGTGGTGTTAATGCAAAGATCCTAGATCACACTGTTCTCAAGTTATCGCGTTCTCAAAATAGAAAGTGACAACAAAACCCTACCTTCTTAGGCTGAGAGGAAAAAATCAATACAACTACATGCAGAATTTTATTAGCAAACAACAACATAAAGGAAATCAACATGAACAGCTTTTGAAATGCAGTAACAGCCTGAAGGGTTCCTTCATGGAAGGAGAAGTTAAATAAAGCTTCAGAGATCAGAGGAAACAGCAGATACATGAAATTATTCATTGCTAAGTTCACTCATAAACTGAGAAGATTCTGGAGTACCAGTGAAATATTTTTAAATCTTATTTCAGGATATATTAACTTTGTGTGAAAGATGAGGCTAGAGCAACATTTTTCATAAGTGAAATTCAGCATATTTGATGTCTGCATGCTGGAGGTTTATCTTCATCCTTTTCTGTCTCCAGATCTTCAGTCTTTGAATGTCAGTGACAACACAGAGACCAGCAGCAGGAGACTCAGACTTCAGCTCTAGGCTTCCCGTCTTCTTTTTGTTTCCATTTTCTGTAGGTGAAAAATCCAACAGCAGCAGCAACAACAGCAGCAGCAGCAACTGAGAGACCAACGATCAGACCAACAGATCCTCCTGGACCTGCAGGTAGAAAGAGGTGTGAGGTGTCAGGTAGGTGATGAGTGAAGAACAGAACAGAATCCATTTCCTCTTCAAACTGCTGTCAGACATTATCTACTGCACTCTGATCACATCACTCAGACCAGCTGCTTTCTACAAAGTCTCATCAACAACATCTTTAGAAACAAACATCAACAACCAGGAAGCAGCTTCACCTCTGATCACAGACACACTGAACTCTGCTCACTCACCTGGAGGAGGAGGAGCAACAACTCTCAGGTAGATGGTGCTGATGGGTGTCAAACTGCCTTTTCCACTCTGGACAACACCACACTCGTATGTTCCAGTGTCATTAACCGTCACGTTCTTCAGGATCAAAGACACGTCTCCACCCTTCATCTGTCTGTCCTGCAGATCCACCCGGTTCTTAAAGGATGGATGCTGCTCATCTGGAACAAGCTGATCATCTCGGTACAAAAGGACATATTCTCTCCCCAGGTCAGCTCTGCTCCACTTCACAACTATGACGTCTGCAGCTCGGCATGGCAGAGTGACGTCCTGTCCAGACTCAGCTGTGATAGGTTTCTGCTCTGGAAGAGGAAACAACACAGAGCAGAGAGGTTAAAGGTCAAAGTACAGCTGTTAACTTCTACAGCAGCCAATCAGAGAGAGGATCAGAGCTGACCTCACTCTGAGTGCTGGTGCTGAGGTTCTGTTAAGCAGGAGATGGGTCTCAGCAAGAAGCATACCTAACTACAGGAAGTGTGGACTGTACCAAGTGTGTCACATCAGGGGGGAGTTTGGATAAGGAACACTATCCCTAAATATTGTTTATTTTCATTTATGTTTCAATGAGTTATTCAGTTACATTGGATTGTAAGAGTGTCTAAATATTTATTTTGCCTACATTTAACTCTGGGTAAAAATTTTCTAAATGTGAAATCTCACAGGGTTTGAGGTCGTGTCACTAACAGCAGGTTCAACCAGCACTAATCACCCGGCGCTACACCAGGCTGAGAATTTCATTGGTTTACTATCAGAACTGTTCACTAACACGTTAGCAAGCAGGTGATACCCAGGGGGACCCCAGTGCTGCCTTTATGCAGCTACAGCTGTTTGTGTACACTGAACACAACGCTTTGTAACTGGATAATGACTCCTGACACATCACACTGACACACACACACACACACACACACACTCTGTCAGATCTGGATTACACTGATAGATGTTAAGTTCACACAGTCTAACTAGTGTTGGGAACATCATTTAAAATAGTTCATTGTTTTTGATTTTTAAAAAAAAAAATTTACTGACTGGAAATAGTAATTAGTTCCAGTAATAGTTACTTTGTCTGAGATGTCATGTTACCAGTTAACACAAATTTTAGACTGCAGTCCCATCATCTTTCTTTTAGAGTTCAGGCTTTAACACAAAACACACAACAAAGGTAAAAACGACCCTAAAGAGACTTCACAACGACTGCCTCAGAGATCCTGCTTTAGGTACAGGAACAAGTGCCGTATGGGCTCAAGCTGCAGCAGTGCCAGCTGGTTGTGGCTGCTGGTGGCAGTTAAGTGTAGTTTACAGTCCCACAAATGTGTCAGTGAAGAGAGGCAGGATTTCAGCCACTGTAAATGTGCTCCTATGCAGCCTATTGAAATTGCACCTGCACACAGCTGGACACAGATGACCTAGCATCCACTGACTGGCTGACAAGTGGGTTGGAAGGAAGTGACCGTGCACCAGGAATGGGAGAAATATGGAAAAATAAAAACATCCCAAAAAGCAGAAACAGTCTCTGCAGTGGACACTTTTCAGTGTCTTCAGCATTCAGTGTGACTTCTTTGTCTCTTATAACTTTGCTCATCTCCACTGTTGGCTGAAGGACCAAAAACGGGACAAGGAAGCACTGCCCACAGACCAGTTCAACCACATATGTTGTATACTGCCTCCACCATCAACAAACACTGCAGGTAGGTGGTTAGCCACTGCCTTTGTGTTACCTGCACTCATGGGTGAAAGAAGCATTAGAGTTTGCAGCAGCAGCTGCCTCTATTTGGAGATGATGCCACAGCCTGCTGAGCAGAGATGTAGTGCAGCCACACATGTGCACTTGGTTAGTTATGACCATGGTACCGAATTATTTGCTCACTTTGTGGTGTTGGCCATAAAAATTAAAACGATGCAATACTTTTATAAGGTGTCTAAAATTGGATCATTTAGCCCCTGCTAGGTTGTTGACAACATAATATTTGATGTTTAGGCAATTTGCTGTTTTTACAATCCAGCTGTCCTGTCACTGCTTTGGAGCTGGCAATAATGGATATGATCACCACCAGAAGGCAGAGGAGGTTATTCAACATCTGCACAAATTAGACATGTATGCAGGGATTAGCCTGAAAAAATTCAGCCCGATGCATGTGTGTTGGGGGCTGGGAGGGTGATTAGCATTAGCTTACTAATGCTAAATGCTGTGCCAGCTTGCTAATTCAGTGACAGTGAACAGTTGGATAATATTATGTAATATTCTGTGACAATGGTTGGTCCAACAGGTCATTAAAGGCACCAGAATCTGATTGGATGACGTGACCAATGGGAGTGTGGATCCCTCTAGTCTGTGCAGCTATGCTCTAAAAATAGGATGCATGTTTACCTGCAGCTGTTATTAATAAACAGTCCTTAAGCAACACGTCAGTGTGTTATCATTGTGAGTTTGCGAAGGTGAAAAACAACAGCAGCTCCTGGGATTTTAGATGTATTAGGAAGTCCAAAATGTCCTTTGAGCTCCCTTTTTCCTCTACTTCCCCCTTAGTTTCACGTTGGTCATTATTTGGCCACGCAAAATGAAGCGAGAACAGGACCATCGCAAGATTCCACGTGTACATTGTGAATGAAGCTGGCTAGGCCCAGAGGTAGACTGCAAAACTGCGGTGAAAATGCTATAGTGCAGCGATCTAGCGAGATGGGGACAGAGATAGAACAGTTCTGATAGCGAACCAGTGAAATTCTCAGCCCGGCGTGACCTCAGCGTGGCGCTCAGGTGACCAACCCCTGGCTAGAACCCTGGATTGTGTATGTGGCTGAAACACAAAAAGAAAGCAAACAGTTGGCAGACTTTACACTTGATTTAGCTCACTAACCCTTTAATCTTGCTTCATAGTTAAACTCCTGTGTACATCAACCCCCACAGGCTGTGGCATCTGAGGGTGCCACAGCCTGGTGCTGAGCATCAGAATCAGATGCTGCTGGGACTGAAGACTCATCTGAGTTGATTATGTTTCAGTAGCAAAGTTGGAAAATCAAAGAAAAACAGGATTTTGTTCCTAGCAAAATCAAGTCATTCATTTTAAATGCAACTTTCCTTCTTTTTTTTCCCCCTGTTGGCTGCAAACCAAGCAACCAAGATCTAAAGGCATCAAATATGTCCTGGGAAGAAGCAGAAGATCAAAAACAGTGGCGTTCATTATCTACATCTGCCCAGATATGTATCTAAAACGGTCTTTTGTATACTTGAACATTAATTTACTAGAATACTCCATTATAACCCATCAGATCCTCCCATGTTTTTATGATAAATTTGTGAGTCTGTCAACGCTCACCAGTTCTTCTTTTTTCCTTCAAATAGGCTAAACTTCATTAGCACTTGTCCCATCTTACTGACCAAAACGTCTACAGTATCACACACACTCACACAGCACTTCAAACACCAAACTACTGTACAGTACTGTTCCTCTCACACATCTGCAACAGCAGCACTTCCCGTCTGAAGTGGGAAGCCATAAATTCCTGCTTCCGAGTCAGAATTAGTTTAAGTGGGACCTCCACCTCAAAGCTTCACCAACCCCAACTTCACAGCAGCGCGTACAAACAGTAGCAAAACAGTAAACCTGCTTTCTGCACTCCCACTGGTGTAACAGTTGTGCTAGCATTGTGTTGCAGTACTAGTTAGAATAACAAATTGGTGACATGTCCAGACTATAACCTGGATTTCGTATCCATCCCCATCCGTGGACTCCACCTTGCCAGGGAACAACAGAGATTCTGTTTTCCTTACGTTCCTGACCACGATTACTGGGACGTTGTTAGTTCTGGAGAGACGCCACTCCCAGCACAGACTTCCGGGTACAACGGAGAACAACAAGATTACAAAATGTAAACTTTTATTGTTTACGAACACTGCTGCCATTCTGGATTGTGAAGTCAGGGTTAGCGGGGCGTCTTCGATTCTCTGAGGTTTAATGGATCACTGAATTTCCTGCTTTACTGTGTTACTGCCTCACGGGAAAATAAGGCGCGGTTACAGTAAACCTAATATTTTTACTTCCTGTTTATATCACAGAGAAACACCGTGAGTGTGTTTAAGATCCTGAATAGCTAAATCTCACCTGCAGAAACCAACACGGAGATGCCGACAAACAGCAAAGTGGAGCAAAGCGAAACAGATGTTACAGGAGACATTTCCGTTAGCTTAGTTAGCTAACCTTTAGGCAAAACTTTCTAAACATGGACGTAGGTCTCGCGATTGTTGCTCCAGCTGACGTCATAACTTCATGGTGGTCTTCGCTACATTTCAGTTATATTTTCCATTAATATTATTATAACGAGCGACATGT
Source organism: Pterophyllum scalare (assembly GCA_024447675.2). NCBI lineage: Eukaryota > Metazoa > Chordata > Actinopteri > Cichliformes > Cichlidae > Pterophyllum > Pterophyllum scalare. Next base: position 28,609 of record JAMQGT020001685.1, on the reverse strand, counting down.
TGCAACAGCTTGAGACAGTCAGAAACAAAAAAAAAACAAACAAACAAAAAACAAAAAACAAATTCTTTGTGTCCTGTTTCTAACTTCTCTCCTCCCACAAAAGTGCTGATGGAGAGTTTTTGTCTGATTGCTGCCACCTACCGTTCTGGAGGATACTACCGCGAGTTGAGGGTCTAGTACCTTTAGGTCAGGGATATCCTTGGCGATTAATTTCTTTGCTGCCTTAACAAGTGGAAACATTAGACTAACCAACTAGTCTAAAACTAAGAGACACTAAGACATGAAGTCAATATTGGGACTGTTTAATGGACGATTTCAAAAACTGTCCAAGCAAAACCATTTGAAACGTCAATCCTGTTCTTCTACGATGAATCGCACTTTAAATGCTGCTTAACTGTGCAGCACCATCCATTATGGACACTTCCACATTATACTCAACAATGAAAAAAAAATTTAAAATCAATTAATGTTAAATATATTACACATCATTAAAATATAAAAAAACCAACACTGGAAAAACAAAAAAACAGCGACTAAAAAGTGTGACGCATTATGAACAATGCTTGTTCTTCAATTCATGACACGCATCTCAGTAAAAGTTAAAATTGAAAACATTAATAAAATAATACAATACAAACATCCATCCGTCCATCCGTCCATCCATCGTCTTCTGCTTATCTGGGGCTACAGCCAGTGCTAGGGAAGCCAAGACCTCCCTGCTCCCCAGCCACCTCCTCCAGCTTCAGGGCTTTGTAGAGTTATGAGGTAACCTACATAAGTGACCAATGTTATTGTGGCGTTTATGCCTGGGCAGGTGCATTGTGCACGTTAACTACCCTTTGGTCAACCATCATCCCCCCCACCCCACCCGAGACAGCTGAGTCAATTAGGACATACTCACTTAAGAACCCTTGGTTTATGAGGGCTGTGATGTCGGGACATCTAATTTTGCAGGGGAGAGTGTGATAAGTTGTTTTTAACGTTACATTGATTAGCAATCAGTCATTCTGCAATAAAACAGCCATGGCCAAAAGTTAAAGAATTCATTTGAAAAAGTGTAAGTTTATAAATGAGGTAAAAAGCTTCAGTGGAATTGATAATATGCAATTCAAAGGGTTCATCAATGATAAGAATACAACTTGTCATACTTGTTGAGCCTTGTGGAGACATGATGCATGCGAATGATTAGTCATGCCTTCAGCTGCTGGAAGGGGGCGCTCTGACCGCAATGCCTCATTCTCAATGAAGCTGCTGAAGAGAAGCTCGTGTCTGAGCACCTTTATTGACGTACTCCTCTTTTCAGGTATGAAATCGGTATTTGTGCTCTCGAGCTGTGGGAATATTTATGCTGAGCCTTTTCAGACTGTGTTTGTAAAGGGACTGACTAAATGTCAGGGATGTTTGGAAGTGTTATTCCAGTTTGCATTTTTAGCATACTGTTAGACAGCTAGCTGGCTAACAGTCCCTGTTAGCTCGCTCAGCTCTAAAAAACACAAAACAGAATTAAAAATACACACAGTTGGGCGCTACACTCATAAAAGCACGTTGTAGTAACCACAAAAATACTAAGAGACAAAAAATGAAACTTGGTATGCCAACCAGGCACACGCACACACACACGCGTGCACACACACACGCACACTATAAAAGACAGCTGAAGTACATAAAAGGCTTAAAATACAGAATAAGATTATCTGAAAGTGAACAATGCCACGATTCCACCACAATTAGTCCATGAAGTAGTTTGGTGAACAATGGCAACTATGTGTGGTTGCACTTATTCAGGCAACACCAAAATCCATGTCTGGCAAAAATCCTCCTCAGCAGACCTGTAACACAGGGACCAACACTATGGCAGGCCGTTTTAACGAAAATCCGTTTGTCCGACTCTCCATAATTACATTTAAAATATCTAAAAATGCATTTGGACTATCCAGAATGGTAATTTAATAATGCCTTACAGCGCTTTTCAAGACACCCAAAGACGCTTCACAATTTCAAGCACCATTCATTCACACCTCCATCATACTTGGTGGTGGTCAGCTACTAATGTAGCACTGTCCTGGGGCAGTCTGACAGAAGCATGGCTGCCAATTCGCACCTACGGCCCCTCCAACCACCACCAAACACACACACTTCAGGGTGTGTCTTGCCCAGGGACACAATGACAGCACACGCTCGGACAGGGACTCGAAACTGCGACCCTCCGGTTGCAAGGTGAGCACCTACCCACTGCGCCACTGCCACCCACAAATTTAAGTCAAGATATCATCGATTACATTTTGACGAGTCAAAATTAATTTGAAGATATCTCACATGACGTCACCAGATTCCTCATTTGACGGGGTCACACATCCATAATTACAATTTAAGATATCTCAAATGTAATTATGACTAGTCAAAATTACATTTTTAGATATCCTAATTAAGCGATTGTGTGTAGGCCCACTCGTGCTGTACTGAGCTGTCCAAACAGTTGCCTGCAGTGTAGAATTTCAGGTGGCTGCAACGACGCTGGCCTGACAAAATTGTAAGGAAATGCAACAATATAGAAAGAGCTCTCCAGTATGGGATATGTGGAGAACGCGAACATCGTGTACTTAAAGACTGCTTCAGAAATCTGCAAAGAATCTCTGATTTTACGGCAGGTCATTTCAACAAACTGCCTTAAAAACATTATGCTAAAAATGTTACGTAAATCTGTGATGATTTCACTCGTTAGGATACGAGTTCAGGATATCAGCGATGTCATTCTGACTTCTCACAATGTTAATTTAAGATATCTTAAATATAAAAGCCGTCTAATTCAATAAATCTAACTCATTTGGAGGTATCTTAAAGGGAATTCTGACTAGTCAAAATTACAGCTCTAGATATCTCTAATTTAGTTTTGCTGAGTCATTTTTTTCTTTTAAGATATCTAGAATTCAATTTGCAATAGTCAAAACTATTTATCGCCTATCTAAAAATACATTTACAATATCTTTAATTAGAATTATGACTAGTCAGAATAAAAAGTGAGATATGTCAAATTAAATTCATGACTAGTCATAATGTAATTGTATAAATGTGAAATGTGTTTCAGGTAGTCAGTACTTCATTGTAGATATCTTGAATCGTAGCTTTTCATTCATCTCAGTGTAAATCTGACGTTATTTCCACTGGTCAGACTGTAATTAGAGATATCTCAAATAGGTAACTTTGTCCAGTCAAAATATAATTAGTGATATCTGAATTTACTAATATGTCTAGTCATAAATCAATTTCAGGTATCTGGAATGTAAGTGAAACTATGGCAGTCTGTTTTAACATAAAAATCCATTCACCACACTTACAGGAAATCTGACTCATCAAAATATAACTCAAGATAGCTCTGAATTAAATACAGGTATCTTAAATTACCTTTCTGGATAGTCACAATGCAGTTTTAGATATCCATCAATCCTCTTATCCTGGTCAGGGTCACATCCCAGCTGCATGGGGTGAGAGGTAGAGTACACCTGTACAGGTCAACATCCTGTCGCAGGGCCAACACAGAGAGACAGACAACCATTCACACCTATGGGCAGTTTCAGAGTGACCAGCTAGCCAACCCCTTTAACGACATGTGTTTGGACTGTGGGAGGAAACCCACGCAGACTCCACACAGAGAGGGAGGGGCCGAGGTGGAATCGAACCCAGTCCTTCTAGATGTTATTGTAGCTGTGAGGCAGCAGTGCTAACCACCACACCACTGTGCTGCCCGTTTGTAGATATCTAAAATGTGATTACCGATAGTCAGACAAAGTGGATTTTATGTTAAAAGGGCCTGCCGCACCAACACTGCAGTCTGTGTGATGCACAGCGGCGTGGCTGAGTTTATCGCTCAGCTTACAAAGACAGAAGCCCTAAATATAAAAAGAGAAGTTAGTCCAGCGAGTAAGAATTTAAGGATAACGCCATTACGTTCACTCACCAAAATAACTGCTAGTGGTCACTCAGCCAATCTGCTGGTTGTTAGTCCTCACCACCATAGCTAATCTGTCGTGGTATTAGCAAATGTGCACGAGTGGCTACTGAGCACGCACACCACAGCGACCAACTACCTGTCGTAATCATGCAGCTGATTCAAAAGGCTCGAAGACTCTGAGATACTCACACGCACTCTTTACACCAGGGAGGGCAACGAAGAAGAATGACAACGCTCAAAGCCTGAGTGCCTTCATCCTGTTAAAGACGCCACCTCACAGTGTAACAAGGGTGAGCGAGAGAGTAATCGGCCGCAACCGGTCGCAGCAGATGACTGCCCCTCCCTGAGCCTGGTTCTGCTGGAGGTTTCTTCTTGTTAACAGGGAGCTTTTTCCTTCCCACCGTCGCCACGTGCTTGCTCATAGGGGGTCGTTTTGACTGTTGGGTTTTCTCTGTTATTGTAGGGTCTTTACCCACAATACAAAGCGCCTTGAGGCGACTGTTTGTTGTGATTTGGCGCTATATAAATAAAACTTAGCTGAATTGAATCAGCTTGCCTCTTCTCATCCATGGTTGTGTATTGTTTTGAGCTGCATACAAATTACGTCAAGACACTACTGCCCATGCGGCTATATCGCCTCCACCCACACTGATGTGGTCCTCACTTGCAATGGAAACACAACTCATCCGTGGTGAGTCGTGCTGAGTCGATCCACAGTGAGTACTTACTTATGGAAATGTGGCTTTTGCTAGCGGGGGCTGCCATTAGCACTATCAACAGTGTCCCTTCCAATTAAAAAGGTTAAGCAAAATGTCAATAAAGTAAGTTAAGGGGCCAAACTGTGTGTTATTTTTGATATCAATACAAGTAGGGGCAGGGCGGGAAGCGGCCCGTGGGTCGAGAGTTTGGTTACCCCTGCAGTAAAGTGAAGCTTTAATCCTGTTTCAGCTGGATTAACATGAACAATCTGTTCAGACAGATCAGCTAAAAGGCTCAAAGAGGTCATTTTAAACACTTACTGTTGTTGTGAAGGAGCCTCAAACACTCTGCTGATCCTCAGGAGGGAAAAAATGATCCACTGAGAGAAGAAAAGTGTGAGGATGGTGTACTCCGTCTGCTTTTTAAATAGGTCAAAATGATCCTACTGAAGGTTTACAGATGTAACGTCCCCCAACAGAACCCTGGACAGGAAATATAACCGGTTAGAAATCTTCAGGTAAAGGCTCCTCTCTGTCAAACAGCCACAGACCAAACTAACCCGTATTTCCCTGTCAGCTGTTTTTAAGACCCACCTTAAACCTGTTTGACTTCATAGCATCACCTCAGCAACCACATTCTCTGCCTTCGCTCATTATTTGGTTAACAAATAGCACAAACTTCAACTAACAGAGGTGTGGTTGTAACAGGAAGTGGATTTGTTTTACAGATATGATGAATTCAGATAAACCTGGTCTGATAATAGTGGAAGAAACCGGGCAGATGACCAATGATAAAATAAAAATAATAAAAGGAAAAGGTGACTTCCTGCCCAACATGTTGAGTCTCTCATAAGAGAGGAACGTTTAAAATTACACACACAAAACAGGGATTATTATATGAAAGGCATAAAAACTGAAACCAAAAAAGTGACCTTTGAAGGGTCATATCACTGTGTGGCTGCACAAAACTAGTTATATCCTATGAAAGGTCTACATGCTGTTTGTGAAAAATGATATATTCTAAATACAGTCAATATTTCCTCTAAAAACATCTGAAGAAATCTCTCAAACCAGCTTCGTGGTGGTGGTGAAGGGAGTCACATGAAGAGTGTCACATTTCATGAAGGACGTCAGTATGTGGTCAAACTGGTGTTTGTTGTTGGTACAGCTGGACTCTGTGTGTGTCACGTCATGTGATCTGCTGTAAAAGTATGTTCATCAAGGACAAGACTCAATGATAAAATGAAAATGAATCAGAAAATACTTTGTTTATATAAAGGTTTGCTTATTTTGGACTGAGACAGTGGCTGCCACTTTGTGGTTTCTGTGTGCGGGCCCTGGTTTGCAGGTGGTGGAGGCCTGGATGGATGCTCCTATGGTCTCGAGGTGTGGGGCCTGGGGTGCCTGTGATGGTGGGTGCTGGCCCTGGGCCAAGTGGCTGGCCTCCTCCGCAGGGGTCGGGCTGTGGGGTCTGGGGCCCTGGTGTCGCCCGATTCCCGGTTGGGCCCCACCCTGCGCTGGAGGGGTCTGCGCCCCTTGGGTGTGCCACCGTGTTGCCAGCACTCTGGGATTCTGGGGTGCCCACATGTCCTGTGGGGTGGTGTGGCACTCAGATGAGGGGGCAGCGGTTCCCAACGGGACCGGTTGGTCCTGGACTTGGGACCACTGTGTGTGGGTGTGTGCGCGTGTGTGTGTGTGTGTGTGGGGGGGTTGTGTCTGTGCTGTTTGTCTTCAACACACTTGAGTCAAATATAGAAGTCATCAGCAGGACTCTGGAGAACTTGGCTGCATACTGAGGAGGTAATTCAGCCATTTGATTCAGGTGTGTTGCAGGACACCGGCCCTCGAGGCCTGGACTTGAGTTTCCCTGCACTACATACACTCACATACACCCACTCCTCCCACCACTTTGAGTGGGAGGAGTGGGTGGGACAGCTGCAAAAGAAGGAGACCATTGCTATTGCATTTACCAATGCCATGTCTTCCAATGATGCCATCCCATGTTTGGTGGTCTGTGCCCACTTTAGCATTGAAGTGGGCAGCATCAATGAGGGGTAGCTTCAATGAGCCGACTGAGGATGTCATAGAAGCTTCTTTGGTTTCTTCCGGGTTGGTCATGGTGGGTGTATAAGCACTGATGATGGTGGCATGTTTTCCCTTTTGCAAGGGTAAATGAAGACTCATGAGTCTGTCACTAAGGCCTTCCAGGAGTGTTGGGAGCTTCTCTGTGAGACCTGTTCCTATGGTGAATCCAACAGCAACTGTCAAGCCATTCACCCGATCCTTTACCACTCCAAAAGATGGTGTATCCAGCTTTTTCTTCACTTAGTTGGCACTCAGCCATTTGGAGTCTGGTTTCACTCAAGGCAGCAATTTGGATATTATGCCTTCCAAGGTCTGTCTGCCTTGTGGTTATCCTTCAGGGTTCAGATGTTCTCTGCACCAAATGTAAATGGTACTCTATGTACTTTCGATCTTTGCTTTGTAAACTTTTGACCGCACTGGCAGGATACCCACACACCACAGTATGGAGCCCAGGAGAAAACGTAAAGCAGGCTATTATTAGATCACTTCTCTAGATCCTTCCTCAGGTCATGGAGGTGAGCAGAGTGAATCCTAAAAAGGGCCCCTCAGACACCCAGGGGGCTGCCGAACTGCAAACTGCTGCTTTGGTCTATTTGTGAGCGGCCCTAAAGCCACGGGCTGCCTTCGAGCAGGTCTGTGACTATCAACCGCCCGTGAATCCAGGCACTGTCAGCTCTGTCGCCGCAGAGCTCTAAAAGATGAAGATGATGTGACTTGGATTAAAGTCAAGGGGAGTTGCGCAATGTTGATCTCACTCTCTGTTCCCACGTCCCACCGTGGTCCAGTGGGAAGGCAGAGATAACCGGGGATGGAACTCAGCACAGTGGATGACCAGGATGCCCTCAATGATCATCCAGCTCTGAGCGCTCCACAGCACTTGCTGTCTTCGCCGTCAAGGTCGTTGAACCTTGACTGGTATCTTTCGTCCTCTCCACCGATTTCAGACTGTCCCAGCACATAGTGAGGACAGCTGAGAAGAACATGGGGTCCTCTCCATCTCACATGAACATTTTTAACAAGTGCTGCATCCACAGCTCTCCATCTCGCCCATCACTCTGACTTTTTCCTCTCCTGCCAGCCACCTGTACCACAGCCACCGCACAAACACAACCAGACTGCGCAACAGCTTCACTCCACAAGCCATCAGGCTGAACTCTAACCTGAACCAACAGATATCTGGTAGACACGTAAATATACGACAGACTTACACATACACCTTTAATACACACATCTATTTTCTTTTACACTTTACCCTGCTGCTTCTTCCTTTATTGCTTTTTTTTAGAATAGGAAATCATTTTTTTATTAGCGTCACGGAACGGTTGTGTGGCAGACAGGAAGAGGACCCCAACACAGGATACAGCAAACAGAGGTAAAATATCAGCTCAGCTTTATTGGCGAGTGCAGAACAGAAGGCAGGCCTGGGTGGAACCAGTGGCAAGTTCAAGATAACAGAAATAACTTGACTTGAATTCCAAGAACAAAGGCAACAACAGGACGCACACAGCAGAGGAACAAATGACAACAAGGATGCAACAACAGGTATAGAATACACAGGACTTAAATACACAAGAGGATAATGAGGGGAGTGGAAACAGCTGGGAACATAGCTGATGCTAATACCTTGAGGAGACCAGGGAAAGAAAACCAGAACACAACAGAAGGGGACTGTACAACTATCAAAATAAAACAGGAAGTCAGAAGGGGGAACAAAGACACAGACCTGACACTGGAAAACACAAGGATCTAGAAAACAAAGCATAACCAGAACCTCACGATCAAAAATAACCCAGAACAGACAAAATCAAACAAAAACCCTGGACCATGACAGTTAGTGTGTATTATTGTATTTATTGTAGTGTGTATCTGCACTGTGTACTGTATGTACTCTATGGTACCTCCTGGTCCCTGGAGGAACATTGTTTCATTTCAGTATGTTCTTGTAAATATGTGCAATGGCAATAAATCCTCTCGGCTGAACTCACAGCCTCGGTCATCAGGAGAGGTGTCTGTGTGCCCTGCTGAGCCTGACCCCGAGGGTCCTGTTTCTGTTACCAGAAAATGAAGATCTCCTTCACCATCGACAACTTTCAGCCAACCCACCGGAGGATCTTCATCATATTCGTTGGCCTCCAGCTAAGCCATTGGTGAGCTGCCTCTGCTGCTGTCTCCAACCCCTGAAAGGTTTTAGACTCATGTGTGCCGCTGACATGACTGTGAAGCACCTTCTTCTACACCTAAGTGTTTGTGACTGGCTCAAAGTTCACTTCCTGTTATGTCACATCCTTGTTACTTTGCAGTGTGGTTTCGAGCTGTGGCTGCAGTCACAGCTCTGAGGCTGAGCTGCATAAACAGGATGTCAGAGGGAGGTTTGTCAGTTAGTTCTGTGGCTGTGGGGTACAGAGGTCACTGCACTCACAGCTTTAGTTAAAAACATGTTTTACTTTGTGGAAAAAACACTTCAGATTACTTTTGACCTCCAGAAAAAGCAGACGTTACACCGACCACATTTCTGTCAGAGGATCATTCTCCTCCTGAGGATCAGCAGAGTGTTTGAGGCTCTCAGAGCTCCTTCACAACAACAGTAAGTGTTTAAAACGACCTCTTTGAGCCTTTTAGCTGATCTGACTGAAGTCTGTGAGCTTCAGTGGATTAACAGTGGTTAATGAAGCAGGATTCAAGCTTCACTGCACTGCTTCAAGAAGTGCTGCAGCAGCTGCATGCTCTGCAAACTTCCTGCTGCTCCTCTTGCTTCCTGTGTGTTTGTGCTGCTTCAGTCGTTCCTCTCTGTAATCAGGTGTACTGAGAGTCTCCTGCTCTGATGTTTGAGAGGAAAGTCCAAACTGCCTCCCTGGTTCTCCATGAAGAACAAAGATCTGCTCTCTGTGGCTCCAGCACAACCTAAAGAGAATCAAAGGAGGACAAAGTTCTCCAGAGTAGCTGTGGTTTGATGGAGGCTACAGCTAAATGCTGCCTCCTCCATAGAACAATCTACATCTTTATACAGTGACATCATTTTGAAGTCCTTTGATGATGATGATGATGATGATGATGCTCTTTAGTATGTAGCTGATGATGGATGATCAGAGAGGTTATGTTGGTGTTCTGTGGAGATCATTCAAGAACTGAACCTGTTAAACTCTCAGACCTGCTGCAGAGTCTGCGCCTTAGTGATGACGCACTTATTTGTGGTCACAGTCCGACGTCACTCTAACGCGACTTTGTCACGTTGAACCGAAAGTGTGGAGTTTGATCGAGCGGCTGAAAGTCAAACCTTTGACCTTTATTAAACCTTAAATGTAATCTCCTGCAGTCAGGTTCACACTGAGGTTCTGTTCTTCGGTGAAAACACCAACAGACTCAGACATTTAGAACAAACTGATCGTCGATCGGCAGAAAGAAGAACCCGGAAATGGCTGCTGGGACCGTGACGCTCTGCTGGCATTTTAATGTTCCTGTTTGTCTCTGCAGGTGAGGTTTATGGACCACAGGGAGTTTCCCTCTGACAGAAAGAGAAACAGTGAAGTTTCATGTGTGAAGGCGACTAAAGCCTGGGTGGAGTATGTGTGAACTGTGGCAAAAACAAAGAGCTTGCTCACGGGCCATGCTGCTGTGCAGGCAGGAAGGAGAGAGAGCCCAAATGCAGAACTCCGGGAAGGTGCTGTTAGCACTCACGTTTATTTACAAAGAATCACAAAAAAACACGAACGGGAACTCTCCTCAGGAAAACACACTGGAAAGGGGGAGGCGCAGGGAAGACAGCAGGGCAAAACCACAATGACGCGACAACGAGGCACAGAAGACACCGGACTTAAAATACACATGAGGGAACACAGGTGATGCACATTACACAGACGAGACAGGAGGAAGCAAAACTGAACAGGACCCACAGAGACCACAAGACTATCAAAATAAAACAGGAAACACTAGGGAAACAAGGACGCAGACCTACAATACAAAACATAAGACACCGGGCCACCGGCCCGGGAGCCATGACAGATCTGTTGTGTCAGCAGTCAGTCTCTTTGTGTTGAGTGTAGCTCCATAAAGAGCTCCATGCAGAGACTCAGTGTGTGATGATGAGAGGCTGCTTTCTCTCACTGATTGTGTTTGGTTATCATTCAGGTGTAAAGTTGGATGTTGCAGGTGGAGGAAGCCGAAGTTCAGGTGGAGCTGTGCAATCAGTTTCTGAATGTTCTTTACAGAACGTACAGTTGGGGTCTATTGTTTTAATATATCATATATTGATTAATAGGATGAATTCTGTGTAACAGTTTAAAGGAGACGTTACATTTAACAAGGACTTATGTTCATCATCAACATTATTTCTAAAGAGTTCACATATTTCATTGGTTACAGTATCAAACACAGTATCATACTCTTTAGGAGCTCCATCAAAGTTATACTGAACACCCATTTTTGTTAAACATCTGACCCACCACAAGGATTTTGTTGTTAAACCGATTAGGGTAAGGTAGTGATTTGTTATTGTAAAGGATGTGGTGGTTATTCCAGACAAAGGCATAATGAGGAGAAAAGTTATGTTTATGAATTATGAGTTTGTTTGTGAAACACAGAGAGTTTTACTGGTGTTTTCTCTGAGCCCCCTGAGCTACAGAAGATGTAATTTGGGAAAATATTCCAGATGCAGGATGAGTTTTTAGACACAACCTTAACCAGTTCACTTTGAATGTATTATTTGTGAATGAAGTTGTGAAATCCAGGAAATTTAACCCTCCTTTTTCATAGGAGGTTATTACTACAGATTTGCTTAAGTAATGTATGCAAGTTTCCATAAGAATTAGATATTTGGTCAATATGTTTAAGAGTTTGATTGTCTAGCACAGAATAGGTAAGCCTCCACTTTAGAGAATAATACTCGTCCTCAAAGGCTCAGATCTCTTTGAAGCCATAAGTTAAGGTGTTTTTTGGTTTTACAAATTAGGAGAGCAAAATTAGAGTCTCTGTAGGCTTTTCTTGTTAAAGCTTGTGTTTTTATTTGATTTATTTGTCTACATATACATGTTGTAGTAATTCCAGAGTTGACAGGCTGAGGAAAAAGAGAGAGAGAGCGAGAGAAAGGGGAGAAAACAGAAAAAGGGGACTGAGCACCACCAAACTCACTAAAACAAATCATTCAAATTCAAATGCTGTCATTACAAAAGAAAAGTTTGTCTGCGTCTATGCCATGAAATGCACTAACCAACAAGGGTGGAAAGCTGCCACTCCGCCCAAAAGAAGCCAGAGGCAGGCAAAGAGGGACCCAGGGAATCCGAGGCAACAGGAAACCAGCCCCTCCCTGATGCAGGCCAGCGGCAGGGCCCCAGGGCCCAGGCGCCCAAGAACCACCTGACACACCACAGATAACCCCCCCCCCAACGCCGAAGAAGCCCAAGCCGCCCAGGCTCACAGCCCCCAGGAGAGCAACACCCATGCCAGAACATCCAGCCCGGCTCAGGAACCCCAAGGTACCCACACCCTGGGGGTGCGGTGGACGCAGGAGCGACCAGCAAGAAGCAGCAGGGGGGCAACGCACAAGAAGGCCCAGACTCAGGCCCCGCCAAATTAAAAGGAGCAAAATTTAATGAACATTAAATACAGTGCCTTGTGAAAGTATTCGGCCCCCTTGAACTTTTCAACCTTTTGCCACATTTCAGGCTTCAAACTAAACTATAAACTATAAAATTTCAATTTTTTGTGAAGAATCAACAACAAGTGGGACACAATCGTGACTGAGTCGAGGCTGCTACTGAGTCCTGCATTACGGCCCAATTACTGCCTGTCACACAGCAATGCCCCCCCCCCACCCCCTACTAACAGATCTAATTTAATGAAAAAAGATTCAAAAATTCTGTTACTAGTGTGATTTTGAATTAAAGTTGTGATGTGTTTCAAACACACTTCTTTGTGTGGAAGTTTCCCCTCTTCCTGAGACAGGAGGGTTGTTTTCCCTGCCTGATGATCTGTTTCTTAAAGATCTGAATATCTGTGAACACCACATCTGTGTTAAAGTATGGACCATGTGATCAGCTGAAAAACGTCATTAAAAATCACACTAATAGATGTTTTTCAATTTTTGCACTTCTGGAAGGTGATGGGCACGAGCACCATGGGGTTGGGGGGGGGGTAACAATTGTTCCTAAGGATTAAGTTAACGATGGTCACGCTCTCTCAGCTCATTCTGAGTATGAGCTGCATCACATGCACGAGGTTTGTTATTTTCTGTCATTTGTGTGTCAGTGTGATGTGTGTGTCCATTCATAACGAGCTCCTTATTTATTGTAGATGATGTTACAATCAGCACTGCTTTAACCCTCTGAGCTCAGAGGAACTCCTCACCCTGTGCATCACAATATGAGAGTTTTGCTGTAGAAGTGAACAGCTGTACTTTGACCTTTAACCTCTCTGCTCTGTGTTGTTTCCTCTTTCAGAGCAGAAAACCATCTCAGCTGATCCTGGACAGAACGTCACTCTGACATGTCGAGCTCCAAACAACAACATCGTGGTTGTGAAGTGGAACAGAACTGATCTGGAGTTAGAATATGTCCTTGTGTACCGGGATGAGCAGTTTGATCCAGAGGAGCAGCATCCATCCTTTAGGAACCGGGTGGAGCTGCAGGACAGACAGATGAAGGGTGGAGACGTGTCACTGATCCTGAAGAACGTGAAGATTAACGACACTGGAACATACGAGTGTCATGTTGCCTGGAAAGAACCCAACCGAGACAGAGCCATTTTGGAGCTCATCAGCAACATCACCCTGAGAGTTGTTGCTCCTCCTCCTCCAGGTGAGTGAGCAGAGTTCAGTGTGTCTGTGATCAGAGGTGAAGCTGCTTCCTGGTTGTTGATGTTTGTTTCTAAAGATGTTGTTGATGAGACTTTGTAGAAAGCAGCTGGTCTGAGTGATGTGATCAGAGTGCAGTAGATAATGTCTGACAGCAGTTTGAAGAGGAAATGGATTCTGTTCTGTTCTTCACTCATCACCTACCTGACAGCTGACACCTCACACCTCTTTCTACCTGCAGGTCCAACAGGAGGAACCACAGAGGATGGAGGAAGGAGGATGGAGGGAAGAAGGATGGAGGGAAGGAGGATGGAGGACCTGTTGGTCTGATCGTTGGTCTCTCAGTCTCTGCTCTGCTTCTTCTTGCTGCTGCTGAAGGTTTTATGATCTACAGGAAACACAAACAGAGTCAGGATCCACATCTTCCTCCTCCTGATGAACTGCAGCCTGTTTGAAGCCTCTCAGAGGTTCCAGCTGAGCTCTGAGTCTCCTGCTGCTGCTCCAAACTCTCAGAGCTGTCAGTGAGCATTAGGTACAGACAGCTGATCTGAGCACAGACGAGACTGATGATGCTGATCGTCCAGCAGACAGACATCAAACACTGACCATCATCAGACCTGTTCACACTGTTAGTATGTCTTTTACTGTCAACTACAGACTTTGGTCACCGTCACTGTTCTCAGGAGAGTCACTGATTCAGTCGTGTTAGGATTATTCTGTAAACTTTCTTCTGTTTACATTGAATTATCATATCTTTTTGTTTTATTAGTTTTATACTGTTGTTTTATTTTGAAGTGTACAGGAAATACATTCATGCATATCCTCCAGGCTTTTATTGTGAAGGTCTGTAATAAAAGCGGAACAAGGGGGTTGTCCCAGAGGGAGACCGCTTCCTCTCTGCCCAGTGAACGGCCGCGTCCCTTGGGCCAGGAGGCTGGGCTGAGAGGATGGGATTTCCTCCTTGCGCAAGTAAAAACTGAAGGGCTGTTGGTGTCTCTGTTCTTTGTTAATTAGAATGATTTTGAACCCATCATTTTTTGGTCCTTCGAGCCGGATGTTCCGACAGATTGCTGATCGACAAGGGGGAGAGGACGCCGTAAACTGTCGACAGGCAGATTCTATTATGGATTCTGTAAAACAAAAGTCCTGGCACGTGGAATTCGCACCAGGCCGGAAGATAGGTCCGACTCCTTTCTTTGTCCTCTGCAATCTCCCGGAATCCGAGGAAACAGAACACCAACAGCAAGGTATGTGAAACGGAAAAGAACGCGTCGGACATTTAATTAAACTCACAAACGAGTTAAGCTTGTCAGACAGTTACCGCCGTAGATTTATACGGGTCTGCTCAGGTCTGAAAGCTAGTGACATTTGCCGCTCCTATTTTATAAATTGCCGTTTAAATTTTTAATAATTTTTGCTGCTAAATAGAAGTAGAGGCTGCACGGGTCACTGATTAATGTCTGTTAAGTATAGTACTATGTTTTCGGCTGCGCTTGGTCAGCAAACAAGGATATTTAAAGAGCTGCTCTTGGCTAAAAGCAAGAATTAAAGGTTGTACAACAAGTGTTAAACCGGTTGTCTGCTCGAGCTGGAGAAAAATAAAGGTACCGTTAGAATATAGGAGTACGCGTATGTGTGAGTGTGAGAATGACTGTGTGTGTGAAAGCTGCTCATTTGTGTGTTTTCGACAATATAAAGAGAAGTTTTACAGTGATAACGTAACTTTATTTGTTGAAATTACACAGTGGCGAGCAGATGGTATAAGTTCCATAAGACATGTGGTCTGGACGGGACAAAGGAAATGTAATGGGGGGTGCTCATTGTGTTGAGAGTGAGACTGCCCTAGTTGGGGATTTAACCTTTAGGGAGATGCTCTGGGCAGCACAAAAGAGCTATAGGTGGATAACAAAAGGTTGTAAAACACTTTTTGTAATCTGCATGTAGCTTTGTTAAAATCTGAAAAGATAGTTAGATCTTGAGAAATGCAATCTCTCCCTTTTCTAATACCTCCCCCACTGGAAAGTGGGATGATTTAGTCTAGTGATAGTTTAGCATTAAAAGACTAACTTTTAAAAGGGTCCAGATAGCAACAAACACATAGGGACTGTGGTTGGTTTGCTATAGGGAAGTTACCTGGATTTAAAACCCTTCCAATGTAACTGTGTGAGATCTTTAAACCCTCTGGGCCTACTAGTGAATATATTCTTTATGGTGGAAATGGCCACTCCACATGGCCAGTTGAAACAAAGCATGCTATTGTATGGATGAAGTCGACTTAAATTTGTGTGTGTGATGTGTGAAGAAGAGCGTCTCCCCCTCCTCCTCAGGTCTTTGTATGTTCTTTGTTTGTTCTTGGTGTGTTTGTGGTTAACCTGTGGAGGAAGGGATTGTTCTCATTGTCTCTTGGAAGAGCAGTGTGGTGTGTGATTAACACATTAAGTTAAAAGGCTTTACAGAGATATAAATGGTTGTGTAAACTGAATGTTTTGAGTAGGAATGTGTATAGTGATGTCTGTGTAAGAAAACTCTTATTTGTTGCTGTGAATGGACCATGTGGTTGTGAATGACTTGGACAGAGCTGTGAGGCTTCTGTCTGTTTAGAGGTGTGATCATTTGCATATGGGCCTTTTAGTTAGGCATCCATTTTGGGTTGTGGATGTGTGTGTGTGTGTGTCCACCATCTTGTAGGGACAAGGTGTGTGATGTTGGTTTTCTTTGTTGTTGAGAAGTAGGGTTTCCCCCTCCTTTTCTTCTCTTTACCTTTTGTGTTTGGAAAGTTTCTGTGTATGGGTGTGACATCATGAAGATACTGCTGGTCAGTAATTAAACACAGATGTGATAAATTTTATATATTATCAGGAATGATAATATATAAAATGTGAGTTATTTGCTGTTAGAAATTCAGTTTTGAGGGATTTAGAGTTTACATGTCTTAATGACCTTGCTTTGTGTGATTCCTTTTATGTTAAGAGGTCTTTGATGGCAGGATCTCATGTCTCCTGTGGAGGATCGTTGGGTTTATGACTCACTGAAACAGGAAACAAGACAAAAGGAATGCCGAAGTGGGTAATTAAGAGCACTGTCTCCCTCAGCTCCAGTGACAATAAAGTAATCCAGAACAGGGATTCACAGCTGGAGTCCTGTGGTGTTAGGTCCTGTGGTGTTTACTGAAGTAAGATACGCTTCAAGCTTGGGATCTTTATAGACCCCATCAAACTTATTATAGTTGATTGGAATAAATAAATAAAAAGTAAAATTGAAGTCAAAACCTGCATTGTGAGCTTATGAAACTAAAGTTAAACTACATTGTAAAATTCAGAATGTCATAATCTCGGTGTCCACTTTAATAGGCATATTAGGTTTGTTAGGTAGAAGAATACCTCAGATTAACTAATATTGGAGCCTGGATTCTTTAAAACAAGGTCACTCTTAAACAGGTAGATAGTTATTAAATTTAGTAATCTTTTACCTTAAAGTCAGGAAGTGACCTGCAGGCTCCTGAAACTATGCACTGCACTCTTAGGAATAATCAGATTAAATTTATACTGAAAAATCAGAAATATGCACACCTAGGAAAATTGAAGTTGCATATGCTTTGTGATAGTATAAGAAATATAATTTTAATGGGAAGCTACAAGTTAGATCATGTGAAAACTTAGTAGAAAAAATTAAAAGTCAGTGTAGCTATGAAACAGGGGAAAAGTAAAGTTAGGAAAACAATGCAGCTAACAATAGCAAAAGTTTGGCTTGACCATGCTCAAAAAAGAGCTGTGGGTGAGCAAACAAAGAAAGCAGATCAAAGTTCCTGTAATGTCCATGCTGCTTTGTTGAAGCCTGAGGATGAGATTGTGATGCCCTGCAGGGTGCCTCCTGTGCCTCAACCCCCTCCCCCACTTCAACTACCTTTTCCACAGCTGCAAGGAGCAGTTAGTGAGTTGCAGGGGGAGGGGAGAGAGGTACTGCAGCGGCCAGTCCCCCAGCAGGGAGGATGACACTCAGGGGTCAGAGCAGAGATGCATATACAGAACCTTTGATAGCTTTAACAAAGGAAGGTTATCCAGATTTAAAACCTCTCCTATGTAAATATGGTGTGCAGCACTTCTCAGGAGATGGAGTTGTGACTGCTTTGTAAAATCTCCATCTCTTTCAGGGTCATCTTTGCATGCATTTCCTATGATGGAAGTAGCTAATCCACATAGGGGTGTTGCTAATGATGATGCCTTAACTATTTTAGTCTATAGACCATGGACTAATGTAGAAATGTTAGAAGCCATTAAAGGACTGACTTCTCATAGTCAATGTGGACTTGTGGCTAACAGAGATTGCTGGGCTACAAGCCTCATTCCATTTAAATGGGGATGAAATGGTTTCAGTGTTCAGAAACCACTTTAAATATGATTGGAGCAGGGTCAGAGCTGATTTTACTGTGAGAAATGCGGGGGGAGCAACACTACCTCATGATTTAGCTGCTTTAAGGCAGGGAATTCAGGGAATAGTGTTGCGAAATAGACAAAACTTAGTTCCTCCCCCAAATTACAATAAAATCCATCAGTGTGAACAGTGGGATGTAGAGGGTGTCTTTGAATACAGGGAAAGATTAGGTGTTCAAAGCACATAATGGTATACTAGAGGACCAGGATCCAAATGGTCTTTATTAAAGACAGCTTCAACAAGCATTAATGTCTGAGTTCCATCCAAAATACTCTGATTTTATAAGTAAACATAATGCAAATCATGCCACAGTAACTTTATAGAAACAATGTAACAATGTAATTTCTTCGTCATGCAGAAGAAATAAAATCAAAAAGGGATAAGAAACCAGTACAAGCCTTCTATAGTTGTGATAATTAGATAGATAAACCTGCAACTGAAGTGTTTGTGAGAGATCAAAAGCCTCAAAGATTAGCTTTATGACCCCCAAGAGTAGGCAGAGGTGGGGGAAGAGGCTGTGATCTGCTAATTATCTCCATGGGAGATGGTTTCTGCTGGGAATGTGGAAAACAGGTACATGTCGCTAGAAACTGCCATTAAAAGAAGCTTTTAGATCCTCCATATAATCCAAGCTACCTCTCCTCTAGTGACTAGGTGGAGATTCAGATGACATTGAGCTCACCAATGCCGATCTGAAATTAATATTAGCCGCAATTTCCACACCAGGTTAAAAAAAAGCCTGATGCGTGCTATAATACTCCTATTTTTCCAGTCAGAAAATAGGATTTAGACAAATGGTGTTTATTGCAAGATTAAGATCTTTTCACAAGCTATTACAAATTGTATGTCACAATTGCCAATAGCAAAAAATTCTCAAGTTTTAACATGTGTAGATGACATTCTGATAGCCTCAGATTCTGAGGAGCATTGTAGAGAACAGTCATTACAAGTGTTAAAACATCTTGCAAACATTTAAGAACAGTCAGCTTAGAGAAGCTGCAGTGAGTACAGGGAGAAGTTATATATTTGTGACACGCTTTCACAGCAGGGCAGAAAGCTTCTGGAGTCACGCAAGATAGCCATCATGCCGACACCCAGGCTACAGACCAAGAAACAAATTGCAGAGCCTGGGGTTCTTAATTATGCACAATTGACACAGCCATTGCTGTCAGTTGTACATGATGTTTCCATGGCAATGTCTGATAACATAACTTGGACGCTAGAAGCTGAACAGGCGTTTACTGATGTTAAACAAGCCTTAATTACAAATATAATGCTTCCCTTTCCAGATTACTCAAAGTCATGAGTTTAAACAGTGGATTGTAAAAATGGGTTTACCTTTTTTCTTTTGGTGACAAATTGTGAACTATTGCTTATTATTCTAAATGTTTAGATGCGGTGTCAGAGCACTGCCATCTTGTGTATAAGCAGTATGTGTAGCAGTAATGGTAGAATCTTCTAGTGAACTAGTTTTATTCCACCGACTAGTATTAAAAGTTCTACAAATTTCTTATCTATTCTATTACTCTAGAGTAAGATGATTTTCTCATTACTAGCAAGACATTTAAGCTGTATTGCTCGTGTTATGAGGATAGCATTTTCATAGTTCAGACAGTCCATATAGACAGTAAAAATGTTTTTCTAACCATTCTTCTGTTTGCAGCATTTATTGAGCCATAGGCTTTGCCATGTCTCAACAGGAGGGATGGTACAGATGATAGATAAACATTTGTATACTATAGGCTTTAATAATTACTTAGAAAATTTTTTGTAGAACATGCTTAACCTGTAAAAATAACCCATAGGGTAATTTAGGCTAGGAAAAGGAAGTTTTCCAGTGCCTTTTTATCCTTTTCAGTTCCTTCATATGGAATTTATAAAATTGAATTAAATTAATGTAGGATCCATAAGTACTGCTTAGTACTTGTAGACCCTTCTACAAAATAGGTTGAAATTATTCCATTAGCTAAAGGAACTGCACTGACAGTTGAAAAGCTTTGTGTAAGACCATAATTCTTAATTATGGCATCTCTGAGAAGCAGTAGAGTGACAATGGTCCACACTTTGTAAACAAAGTAGTGTCCAAAGTGTCACAGAATTTAGGTATCAACTGAAGAACCACTCGCAAAGTGCAGGGCTAGCTGGAAAAAACAAAATAAACAAAAACAGGTTAAGGGAAAGCATGATAGAAACTAGGAGGACTGTATAGAAACTAGTGAAAATGTAAATGCATGTAACATCATTGGAAGCAAGACATATTCTGTTTAAAGTATATATGGCAGACCATTCAGGCTGACTGTACATAGGGAGTAAGGAAAGGCAGAGAGTTGTGGTAGGATGAGGAAACTATTGCAAAGAGAATAAGTGATTGATGCTAACAAGCTGCCAGAAGCACTTTCTCTTTTTCTCTCCCCCTCTTTCTCTCTCTCTTCTCTCTCTACAAGTGTCATTGACGGAATCGGAAGACTGGGTGTTGATTAAGGTCGTCTAACGGAGGTGCTGGCCGAATCCAAGGTGTAACGGGTCGTTTCAAGATTTCCTGACCATACAGACGGTAGTGTAGATCGCAGAAGGATCTACCTGGATACATCTGAGTTGCTGCAAGGAGGTGGAGCCATTTGCTTCGGAGTAAAGGTGGAAGACTGGGTACAAAGGGGGGATTCCTTATAGTGGTTTTCCATCTCAAACCAGTGAAGAAAACAGCTGATCCTTACTTTTTTAGAGTGGCACTCCTTTGCAGCTCCAGAACAGTTTTCAGCATGATGATGCCACTGCTAGTCTTAGGAAGAACGGCATCATTAGATTACACCCAGAATCTACATGATTATGTCACAAAGGAATGGTGACAGTGAATGAAGTCACAGCACATCCTACTAACAGAACGAACAGTTATGTGCGTGATTAAATGGACTGTGTAAAATCATCAGTAAGACATGCTGTGCTTACTTTCCAGATGACGACGCAAGGGGAGCCATAAGGGAGGCTCTCGACAAACTGACTGACTTATAAAATAAGTTCAAGAAAACACTCAGGGAAACCAGAGCGACTGTTTTCTTGTTTAAGCTTATGAATATAGTGGCAAACTTTGTTGAAATACCTGATACTTGTTTTATTTGTACTAATGTTGGTTTGTATGTTCATAATGTTCATCATGCCTTGCATTAGATCTATGATAATCAAGATTCTTACAGGTTATGTCGTTTTATGTTTACAGCTTCAGATGGTCGACCAGATACTATAGTGACTGAAGCTACTTTGTAAATATGTGTATATGTATATAGATATAGCTGACAATAACTGAAGCCCACACTAAAACTGAGCTAGCAAGTGGTGTGGCGTGGAGGTAATGTGTTAGTGAAGATATGATAAACAGGAGGGAAATGTTAGGATTATTCTGTAAACTTTCTTCTGTTTACATTGAATTATCATATCTTTTGTTTTCATTAGTTTTATATTATGTTGTTTTATTTTGAAGTGTACAGGAAATACATTCATGCATATCCTCCAGGCTTTTATTGTGAAGGTCTGTAATAAAAGCGGAACAAGGGGGTTGTCCCACAGGGAGACTGCTTCCTCTCTGCCCAGTGAACGGCCGTGTCCCTTGGGCCAGGAGGCTGGGCTGAGAGGATGGGTATTTCCTCCTTGCGCAAGTAAAAACTGAAGGGCTGTTGGTGTCTCTGTTCTTTGTTAATTAGAATGATTTTGAACCCATCAAGGTGTACTGGGAACGCCTAGCAGAAGCCCCTGTCCACAAGATCTTCAACTCCCACCTCTGGCAGAACTTCGACACTATTCTAGAATTTGGGTATCCGATGGCACTTTGACTGGAGACAGTGACTGATATTCTGTGGTTTTTGTGCCGGCCCTGGTTGGAGTTGGTAGGGGCTTGGATGGACGATCTTATGGTCTTGAGGTGTGGGGGCTGGGATGCGTGAAGGAGAAGTCTTATCGGGGTTGTTTAGCATGTGGGACTCTGGAGGTAGCTGACAGGTACCAGCAAGCCAAGCGGAACATGGAACAGGCGATGGCCAAAGCAAAAGCTCCGGGTGTGGGAGGAATTCGGTGAGGCCATGGGAACGAACCAACTCTTTATCATCTAGAGGATAGTCGAGTGTTTGTGGTAATTTGCCTTTGGCTTCGACCTTGGTGGCTCCATGCTCTTTCTGGTCCTATTTGCTTCATCAGGTGGTGGCTTCCAGCTTGCAGTGGAATAGTTTCACAGCCGAGTGGGAAGTGGCTGGTATGAGAATCAGCACCTCTGAGTCTGAGGCCATGGTCCTCAGCTGGAAAAGGGTGGAGTGACCACCCCAGCTCAGGGACAAGTTGCTGCCCCAGGTGGAGGAGTTTAAGTAACTCAGGGTATTGTTCACAAGTGACAGGAGAAGGGAACAGGAGATTCACAGACAGATTGGGACTGCCTCTGCAATGATGCGGACGCAGTCCTTCTTGGTGAAGACGGAGCTGAGTGTAAAAGTGAAGCTCTAGATTTACCGGTTGATCTATGTCCCTACCATTCCCTATGATCTCTGGGTAGTGACCAAAAGAATAAGATCATGAATACAAGTGGCAGAAATGAGAAACAGAAACTCTAAAAGTCTTAGTAACGTGGTATCTAATGACATACTTACTCTGGAGGGCTTTACTTTGGCCTCCAGCACTACAGTGAGGAACTGTCTTTTTTCTGCTTATTTATAGTCACACTGACAGCAGGGTGCTCTTTATCCCAGCTTCCTGGGACTGACTTAAAATTAGTATATTTTGCTACAATAACCTTCATGATCACGAAGATCACCAAGGAACTGTTTGCGAATGTTTAAGGTTTATTCACATGAAACCCATGTGAATGGAATTCTAACACACAAAAATGGAAATCTTGTGATGGACCTGATTTGAAATGGGACATTCTGATTTCTCAAACTATCATTCAGCAAGTGGCTAAAATACAACCAAGCCCTAGCCCTAATGCTACGTAATGTCAGGGTGGATATTAAGAGGTTAAACTGTCATTTTCAAAGCAGCAGTCCAGATGTAAAAGACAGTTTCACCAGAAGACTTTACCAGACTTTCAATCTCATCCTTTTTTAAGCTTCACTGAGCAGTTTAATGGTAAGTATATCAACGCTGAGATGTCTGATCAAATGCACTCCAGCCAGCCTGTGGTCAATAAAGGTTTAAGAGAAGGATTTCTGTGCTGGCAGTGTTTCATCCGAGTTTTAGCCACATCTCTGCCAGGTTCAGGGTAGTTCTCAGGCACCTGGGGGCCCCTTGGCCCTGGTTTCACCTTGTGCTGGGATGGCTAGCCTCTGGCAGAGTGAGCTGGACATTGTAACCAGAACGTGGCCTTGGGCCTTCAGTGCTCTTGGGGGGCTGTGGAGGAGGCAGGTCTCCTGGGCCTTTCTTCATCTGCTTCTGGCTCCCAGGGGGCTTTTTGTGGCTTCTTACCCTCGATATCAAGTACATTTCATAATAAACACACCTTTTTTTTTCTCTGTCAGGTGCACTTTTGTCTTTTTTGACTGTTTTGTTATAGAGACAGCTGAACTTTTCTACTTTTTTCTGATATTTTTCTCACTTTTTTTCTTCTCTTCTGTCAGCTCTGGCATCACTACATTATTAATATATAAAAGTAATAAATAATAAAGTAAATGAAACTATAACAAGAAAAGGCATTATAGAACTCATTTTCACAGAGCAAATGTGTCTGATGCAACAGCGCATTCAGACCATGATCCTGTTTGCTGCCGGGCAGGTCAGGTTTAAAATACATAAATGAATTAAAATAAATTAAGTGACCTACTTGAAGCTGCTCTTTCATTCACAAAGGGTCACCACAGCGGATTCCTTTCTGATACAACGCCAATGTCTTCTTCCAAGATCAAACCAGGGATATTTGACTAATTAGGTACATTTATAGGCCACTACACTATGGAGCCACTTACTTAAAAGCTAAAAAAAACAAGAAAAAAAATCAACTTTTTGTCATATTAGCTGCTGTTAGTTGGTTTCTGGGCGAATAAGGAAACAGGAACGATGCACCAGCTATTTTTAGTTTGTGGTCGTTTTCTTCCCTGACAGATGATGAAGAAAAAGAGGTGTGTATCGGTTAGCCACAACCAAACTGAAACAAGCCATCTGACACATTGATGAAACCCCCAGAACTATAAATATGAATATGATCAATGAATAAAACACAGAACCAGACGAGGAACATGAATGAGAACCAAAGTTTATTAATCGTGCAGAGAAACCAGACTGAGAACAGGAGCAGGGTCATAAAAACAGAAATAACATTAAAGTCAATGAATATCTAAGAAAGTAATAAAGTTATCTGATGTCAAAGCTTTGAAACAGAGTCTACAAAGTGCTTTGACGGAAAGTCGACAGCAAAAAACTGAAAGTGTGAACTTTGTGTCATGGAACAGCTGTGTGGCGGGCAGGCAGGAAGAGGACCCCAGTGCAGGATACACAAAACGGTGGTGAGCTATTAACTAAGCTTTTATTTTGGCGAGTACAGAACAGAAGGCAGCTGGACCGAACCAGCGGCAAATTCAAGATAACAGAAAATAACTTGACTTGAATTCCAAGACCTAAGGCAAAAAGAGGACGCACACAGCAGGGGAACAAATGACGAGGACACAACAACAGGCAGAGAAAAAACATGACATGAAATGTGAAAAAACAAAACTTCTAGGAGATTTTATTATTTCATATTCTCTTAAATGTAAATATATTCAATTACATTATATGCCTATTTATTTCCCAGTGCTGATTTTAGAGCCAAATAATGACAGTAACTCCAAAATAAAGCAAGATCCACCTCTCTGCCTCACTCACAGTCACAGCTCAGACTTTACTGGCAACAGTTCAGATACATACAATGCACCACGTACCTGGACACTCTACTGATAACAACAACTGGACCCAGATTATTTTTATTATTCAGATTTTTGTTTTTTGGCTGGTATTCAGTTGTTATTGACTTGTCTGTCTGACATCTCGCTCACTCTCAGTCATTATTGTACTAACTTGATAATTTAACAACCAAAAATATGGCCTAGTCCAACATTTATGGGCATGGTCCCACTGATTAGTAACAACGTCTTGGTCTCCTGTTCTTAGCTGATAGGAGTGGTACCTGGTGTGGTCTTTTGCTGCTGTAGAAGACCACACCAGGTACCATGATTCAATGTGTTGTGCATTCAAAGATGATCTGCATACCTCAGTTGTAACAAGTTGTAATTTGAGTTACTGTTGCCTTCCTATCAGCTCAAAGCAATCTGGTCATTCTCCTATGACCTCTCACACCAACGAGGCATTTTCACCCAGAGAACTGCTGCTAACTGGATATTTACTTTTTTCATGCCATAAAGAAGGTTGTGTGGGAAAATCCCAGCAGCTTCTGAAACACTCAGGCTAACCCATATTGGTACCAACAACCGTTGCATGTTCAAAGTCACTGAAATCATCTTTCTTCCCCATTCTGATGCTCAGTTTGAACTTCAGCAGGTCACCTTGGTCATGTCCCAATTCCTACAGTCATAATAAAAAGAAAGTAAACTGTATTTCAATTTTAACCTGTTAACTGGCAATGTCCTGTCCATGGGACGTTTGTCATGCATACCGTCACAATAATGCTATGGTTCGCCATTACGATGGTTTATATGGCAGGCTAGACCCTCACATTTGGATTGACACCTCATTTGGCCAATCATGTTATGAAATGGGTTTTCCAGAGCCAATAATAACAAGAGTGTGTCACGGAGCTTCCGTGGACATGCCCCAAACGTTCTCCATTCTGACTGGTCAACTCAGACACTAAATGTAAAACCAAAAATGAAAAATATACCTTGTCATCTTCACAAAGAGACCAAGCTTTAGCATGTACTCCAAAGAACTCAAGAACAGCAGTAGAGAAGCAGATTAATTTTATTTTGTCCTGACACCCAAAACTTTAGAATTAAGACAGGGAGTTCTTCTTCTCAGCATGACTGTAAATGCATTGAATTGCTGTCATATAATTGCCTGATTAGAGACTTGTGTTAATGCATAGTTAAACAGCTGCCTAATAATGTGGCTAATGAATGCATGCTCATATCTTTTTAAAAGAAAAAGACAGACTTCAGGAGCAATCAGACAGAGAAGTCTGAGATCCGAGCTCAAGTGATGATGTGGTGTGTTTAGCTTAGCTTAGCATGAACGCTGGAAACAGGTTGAGCAGCTAGCTTGCTTCAGTTACGGAGCAGGTGTACCTGGGCCTCCTTGTTCTGATGGTTGTTTGTCCATCACTGACATCTTCAGTTCTTAAAGCTGGGTAGACTGCATCCGGACCACTCTCTGCAGAATAAAACACGTTTATATTAGTGCAGGTACAACAACTTCAACACAACAGTCCTGTTATGATGTGAGTGGCCAAAAAAAGGCACCATGTGGATTAAACAGAGCAGGTAAGAGCCTTTCACTGGATCATTATTGCAGGATTGAGTGGCTTATTTTTCGGACTATAAGGCGCACTTAAAATCCTTAAATTTCCTCAAAAATCGGCAGTGCGCCTTATAATCCAGTGTGCCTTGCTCAGCCAAACCGAGCAATGGTGGGAGAAGAGCCTTGGTGAGAGAGGTAAAGAAGAACCCAAAGATCACTGTGGCTGAGCTCCAGAGATGCAGTAGGGAGATGGGAGAAAGTTCCACAAAGACAACTATCACTGCAGCCCTCCACCAGTCGGGGCTTTATGGCAGAGCGGCCCGACGGAAGCCTCTCCTCAGTGCAAGACATATGAAAGAAACACATGAAGGACTCCCAGACTATGAGAAATAAGATTCTCTGGTCTGATGAGACCAAGATTGAACTTTTTGGTGTTAATTCTAAGCGGTATGTGTGGAGAAAACCAGGCACTGCTCATCACCTGCCCAATACAATCCCAACAGTGAAACATGGTGGGGGCAGCATCATGCTGTGGGGGTGTTTTTCAGCTGCAGGGACAGGACGACTGGTTGAAGGAAAGATGAATGCGGCCAAGTACAGAGATATCCTGGAAGAAAACCTCTTCCAGAGTGCTCAGGACCTCAGACTGGGCCGAAGGTTCACCTTCCAACAACACAATGACCCTCAGCACACAGCTAAAATAACAAAGGAGTGGCTTCACAACAACTCTGTGACCATTCTTAACTGGCCCAGCTTGACCCCAAACAGCTAATGAGAATCTGAAAATCCTAAAGCTGAAAGAACTGTTAAAACACATCATTATAACCTGGAATGATCAAAAAAATCTTGAAATCAATCTTCAGTGATCCATATTGGAGATCAATTAAATATTTGGTGAAAATACATCATAAAAAAAAACACAACAGTAGAAGTACATCAAGTTTTCACATCGGTGGATTTTTTTTTTGTTCCATGATGATATGGGCGTATTCCCAGATGACGATATATATATATATATATATATATATATATATATATATATATATATATATATATATATATATATATATATATATATATATATATATATGTGTGTGTGTAGCCCAGTCCATAATGATTATGGGCATGAGTAAATAGTTTTAATGTTCCAATAGCTAATAGTTCATGTACAGCTTTTATAAAGTTTATAAGTGAGTTATGTTGAAATACTATCTGACAAATCATTTTGTATGGTAAATAAAGCAGCATGTCACTTTAATTTGTTTCTCTGCACTTTAAAGCATTTTGCACTGTGTACAACCTATCTCCACTGAGCATCAGAATGTCAGTCTTGACTTGTGTTTATTTGTATTGGTTGTTTGTGACCTATGTAACCAATCAAGGAGTTGTGGGGGCGGGATGTGAAGTTGATCTAGTAGAGGGCAGGTGTGCGAGAGATGTACGGAGATGCCGCAGAGGTACATCGAACGTGTATGTTGATTGCTGTTCGAATTGGAGTATAAGTGCCTTTCATCATGGTGAATGCAGAGTTTGCCATTCTGTGTTAAGGACTTTGAAACATCCGAAGGTAAATACTTCTTTGAAAGTTGTGTTGAACTGTTTCTGTCAGATTCAGTATATTAAAATGGAGATGCTAATCGCGGATAGCTTATTAGCTTGCTAGTCGTGTCGCACATGTATAATATAGTAGCTGGCTTAGTTGCTAAGTTTTGTTAATGTGTGCCGATGCTATTTGCAGTGTAAATGAGAGTGCTTACAAAGCAAGACTAAGATATTTTATATGCTCGCTAACGTGTAGGACCAGGAGGCTATCCTTGGACTTTTTTCCCCCCTCTTGCTACGTGGTGGAGCATAGAAGTATCCAGAAGTTGCTACCGTGTGTGGATTCGGTGTCGGAGGTCGCAATGGTTGCAGGACGCCCTCGTTGTCCTCTCAAATGATTCCCTCAAGGTTACCAGCAACTAACACTATCCAGTTTTGCTGACTGACTGCTCAAGAGGTTGTGAGTACTCAATTGCACGTGCTTATTATTTTATTGTTTTGTTTCTGCTTGCTTTGCAAGCGAAAGGGTCATAAAGTTTCCGACCACACCGCACCCAAGCGTCGACACAGGCCTGCAACGTTTTGTTTTGTTTTATTTTATTTAAATGACTGATATTGAGTTGCAGTGTGCGTGTGTGTGAGTTACAAGAATATTGTTTTCATAAGTAATTTGATTTATTTGCAAGTGTTTAAAGAACC
>JAMQGT020001684.1:0-14086 GCA_024447675.2 Pterophyllum scalare | reverse complement strand
TATATATATATATATATATATATATATATATATATATATATGTGTGTGTGTGTGTGTGTGTGTGTGTGTATAGATAGATAGATAGATAGATAGATAGATAGATAGATAGATAGATAGATAGATAGATAGCTATAGATAGATACATAGATAGATAGATAGACAGATTGATATCATTATGTTATTTTATTATTGTTGTTGCTCTTGTTTATATTATCATTATGGTCATTTACCTGTAAAATGACACAAATGTGGACTAATCTACACTGATTGTTCCATCTGTATCTTGCCAGCCTGACATTCACCTGTTGTTAGAGGCAAACTCTTTGCAAGCAAAATGTTTGATAGAGTGTTGCAAAAGGAAAGCAGATGTTTTCATCTTCTGTGTGCCAGGCAAGGGAGGACAGAGGATGGTGACTAAGTAAAAGCTGCCTCGGCATGATGTGTGAGGAATGGAGAGGAGACACTAAATGTTCCCCAGACCATTGTCTGTGTGTGTGACTCGCATCCCACTGCTATAAAGCCTCATTAGTGAGACACCCTGCCCCAGACATTGTGCTGCTCTTTTTCTTTTACCTAAAAACTCACACACAAGCACATACAATGCCTGCTGTTTGGTGTTGACACACGTGCACTCTTGCAGATATACAGAGGGATACACAGACAAAGAGCTTTTACACCGAAAGCCATGTTTTGCATCCTTGTGTCAGCATTTCCTACAATTTTAGTTACCGCAGCATCACTTTCACTGGTGATCACATTTAATTTCAGAAACATCTTGGGCAGATTTTAGTTCATATCATCATTTCCTTGGAGTCTTGTGTCACCTGTCTGACAGGCACAATCACACATCTGCGAGTTTAAAGTTTAATGGCCGAAGCAGTGGCAGCAAGGGGAATAGGTCTACATTCAGTATTGATGACTCCCTTTTCATCAACCCCCACCTCCTCGACCCCTCTCTCCTCAGATACGATGACCACTGTCTGGTAATGTAGGGATCATCACCTCATCCCCCCCGGACATGGAGAGATGGATAATCATCAAGTTTTAAGGTGGCTTTCTAAACATGGTTTGGATGTGGTGGGAAATTGGTGGAGGGTTGGAAAGGTATGGGGAGTGATAGTATACAATATTTCTGTTGGGAAATGTTGGTGTAGCTGAGCAGCACAGGGACGAGTTAAGTGCTGTGTCAGTCCCAGTTTGCAGGTCAGTCAGTCTGGCCCACTAGAACAGTGCTCAGAGCTCCTAAGCAGCATGGGGAAGATAATCATTGCCAACAGTCAGAGGCAATATGCTCAGGATTGGATTTTTAAAGCCTGTTAAAATATTACTGAGGTGATTAATATTGAAATATGTTCATGTCTTTCAGCTGTCTGTTCCCTCTCTCCCCATTCTCTTCTTGATTCATTCCTCTCACTATTCACGCTCACCTAAAATTTCAATATTATGCATTATGTTAATGAAATGTGTCTTCTTTTTATTCAGTGCAATTGCTTTATCATGTTACCTGTTCTGATTTCACAGTGACTCACACAGAATCAACTGACACCAGTAGCAAAAGGGCCATAGGAAAATAAGTACTGGGCTTTCTGAGTTATTAGTTTGTTTAATAATTAATTTCATATATTATGATACACCAAGAATAAATTGCGGCCTTTTGTGCACACGCCTGCATAATCTGAGCACTAGTTTTTCTCTCCACTCCTCTGTGTAAATAAGAAAGAGCGAAGCAGAAACTTATTTACGGCCACATTACTCACGTTATATTTCTTTTCTGCTGTGGCTGTTTTGTCGGCATTGTTTCTTAAAGACATACTAATTCTTCAGTGCAGCAATCCACAGCAGTTATTAAATAGTTTGGCTTTTACACAAACTGAATCTTTCTTGCACACAGACTAGTAATCAGAGGAGCTACCTCAGCTATCACAGTAATATATGTCCAAAATTCCATACAGGTATGTTGCATACAACATATGACACATTTTGCTTTGAGGGGGCCGGTGCATAAAGTGCAACCAACACATACTGAGGATCAGTTCTTTCACGGATAATGACATATTTTTCCCAAGAGGCACATAACTGTCGGAGGGCTATCATTCCCAGGGGAATCCACATTTCACGTTTTCTATAGTGAACACTGACAGGTATTCAACTATCAAGGTCCCATTCTTTGCTATGTAGATTGTACTTTAGTGAATCAATTTAGAGGTCATTAGGGTCATAAAGGTGGTCTGGGATAAGTGTCAGAACTGCACAGATGGGAAAAAACAAAGATGTATAGAAAGAGGCATGAAAAGTAACATAGATCAGTAATATACATGTAACACTTTATTTGGCCTGTCCCTTGAAAACATGGCTATAGTTGGATGTGTGGTGTAGTAAAAGGAAAAGGAATGGAGGTCTTGCATTTAAAAAAGATATGTCATAATAGCTAGCTTTACTAAGATCAATTTAAAAATATATATATATATATATGATGTCTCTTTATTTTTTGGCTAACTGTTTGGAATGCTTTACTTATGTTATTGTTTACCTGAGAGTGTGTGTTGTAGTGTATTGTCAGTGTAGACTTATAAGCATAGCGCATGAGTGTGAATGTGCCTACATCCTGGTGCTCTGCTGTTTCATTAGGCTCTGATTATGGGGCCTGATGCAGAGTGACAGTGTGCAGATTGAGTTGCACAGCCACTCTAATTCTCTCTATTAATAACAACCCTCCACACTGCCGTCCTGAACCACATTTATTAATCACAATTTGTCATCTGTCCGATGCTCCACCCTCTCCTTCTCCCTTTTTCGCTTACCCTCCCTCTCTTTATTTGTGTTCTCCTCCAGCCTCCCCTCCCAGCAGGGCCAGTTATCCCTTGCACCTCTCCACCTCCACCTCCTCCCACCCTCTATACCAGCTCCGTTCGCCATCAACTCAGAGACATGGCCCAGCATACAGAGGGATGTTCTCACTCTCCCCTCTCACACACACACTCTCACTCACTTTAACTGCACTCTGGATTGAGTGTGATTAATCAAAAGCTCTCCAGCGTTAATTGGCCAAAATAACAGTTAGCGGCTTGGATTGTGTGGACTGTTTTAGTAACAATTTACTGAAGATTATAATAAATTACAATAAAGCAAACCTCAATTTGCAATTAGCGAGTAGTTATGATGCACATTGCTGGACTTGCAACACATCCAAACCTTGTACAGTGTAATGCATCATTATAAGGATGTTCAGCCATTCAGTGAGATAGCATGCAATGGCCTTTTGGAACACATTGATTCTTTTTAACATTAATCCCAGCCATCTGAAATTTCTATTCACACAAATACTGGCGTTTAATCAATATGTATGCTGGGGATATGCACAATGTATTATTGCATTATAGGTGCAAAAACATCCTCATAACTAAAATCACATTTCTGCTCATGTCTCATTCAAATAGCCCTTGACCCCACAAAGAAAGATGATTTATGAGTCAGCTGGTCCCCTAGGTCTTGCTCTGCCATTCCAATTTTCAGGCTAAGGTTACGCTCATTATATTGACACTTTTAGGATATTCATTTACGCTGAACTCCAATTTTACCACACATGAGAACTTTTCTCCTAGTTCGTTTCTCCAGGAGTTACAGCCGTGTAAAATCAGTCTGATTGTTCACTGCAGCAGATCTAAAAAAGCAATGCCTCCACTGCTGTGCAGCAGTGGTCTTCTAATTACAGCACAACCAAACCATCCCTCCACTCCTCAGCACTACCCTCCACCACCCTCCAGAACCAAGGTCCCTCTCCTGTTTTCTTTGAGCAGAACCGGTGTTTGGGGGAAACAGAGGCGATTTTCATGTGCAAATGTCAGTCAGTCAGCTCCCAGCAATCACAGCCCCGTCTTCTCCAGAGATCGGGGCTTGAGACACAGCCTGAATAATTTAGCAGCTCTGTGCTAGTGTGCTTTAGGGTCGCAACCTTCTAAAGTGATGACAGAAAGACGTTGGCTGACTTCCCCTCCCATTCACTCCCATTACCACTTATTTACCGTTCATGATTCCAGGCAGACAAAGCAAAAGGGCCACACTGGGGAAGAAAAATCATTGGCACTGTATAAACTGTGTCATAAAGCGAAGCACAACCAAACAATGACATTTTCAGAGCATCCCCAAGTCGGAGGCGATCCCCTTCTGTGCTACACTGTGAAATAAACACACGCCACACACATGATCACCCAAGCCAGCAGTCACAGACAAAAGAGATGATGGACACACACACAAAGAGAAAAGGTCGAGAAGTGACACACAGCAGGGACAGATGTCAGAGCAAAAACCTTACCGGTGTATAGGTGTGCATTAAGATTCAGATGGTAAAAGAAAAAAAAAACTCAAATCTTTTATTTGAGGGGAGGAGAGATTACAGTGATTTTCAAGGTATGACAGAAGAAAGAACAAAGAAATAGAGGGCAGGTTGAAAGAAATTGATCCGTCTATCTGTACAGACACATTCTACATTTCCATCATTCAGAGGGAGACAGACAGCACTTGGTCTGAAAAGGGTGGTCATCACTCGACTGCAGCTGAGCTGTGATAGCAGCATGACGAGGATGGAAAGGCTCTCAGTTATTCCAACCAAAATACATGCTGTCAGAGATATTATATATATTAACCCACTCCATATTTTTTTCTTCATTTATGTCCTTTACATCCCTTGGCTATAGTTTTGTGTGGCCCATATGTAACATTTACTTTCATATGCATCTCATTTTTTTTGTCCTGCAGGATTTAAGTCTACTGACAAATTGCACATTGATCTGCTGTGTTTATAACAGTACACATGCTGAAATCCAAGACACAGACAAGCAAAACATCCTCAAACTCTTAATGCTTCCACAGGAAGATAATGAACTCAAGCAGCAGTGAAATGCATGTTAGTGATACAGTGGGACGTTCCCTTGGAGATGTCAACTGTGATAGCCTATTAGTCCTGTTGCTGAGATGTGGGATTGCTAAAAAAAAAGAAAAGAAAAGAAAAAAAACATTGGGAGGCATGAACAACATTTCCTACTTTTCCATAACCCCCACCTCCCAAATCTGTTGGCTTGCACTGTTGAAATCCTGTCAGTCAAGTTAAACGTTCTGCATTTACAGGCAGCTTAAAATGTTTGTGTGGCCATGTGGTTTGACCTCATGTCATGGGAATGCTTCACAAGGGCAGGCACAGGGGAAGGGAGGACAGGAGAGATCCCTCTGAATTATTGAGAGTGATTATTTGGTGATTTATGGCTGGTGGCTGTCAGGTACGGTATGACAAACTGTGCCAAGCAAGAATTACACTTTCTCATTTCTCCAATGTCTATTTATCTGCCTTTCTCTCCCTGACCACCCTTCCGCTATTGAACACTTACTCCTACCAGCTCCTCTGTCCTTGTACTGCTGAGTTTTCAGACCAACTTTGAGGGCATGTCCTCAAAAGTCCTGCAAAAAGGCAACATGACAACTGTAGGGTTTGATCAGATGCAGTCATTCTTTCTAGCAATACCAGCAGCATGACTACAGATGGCAATTTCCATTTGTCAGCCAGTCAGCTGGTTCACCAATTTAGACTGAAATATTTCAGCCACTGTAGATTGACATGAAATTTATGATACATATAAATATCTATTTCCCTCCTATTTTAATTCAGTGGGCCTTCACCCACTGTCTGATTTAGTTTTAATGGATGAATTATTTCTCAAAAATAAAAGTGTGGTTCTCATTAAATAGGCACTGTCACTAGTGCATCAAAGTTTTAATTTATTTGTGAAATATAGAGCATTAGTGTCCCTGACTCCCTGGCAGCTCAACCTGTTGGCATTGCTGTAAAGTCTTAATCTAGTTTTTAACTTACAGTTCAAGAATTTGACTGATAATCATCAGTCTATTTTCTTCTGGTTATCCAATTCAGGGTCACAGTGGGGCTGGAGCCCTTCCTAGCAGTCATGGGGAGGCAGACTGGGTACAGCCTGGACAGGTCACCAGTCTGTTGCACAGCTAACACAGAGAGACAGACAACCAATCACACTCACATTCACACATACAACCAATTTAGAATGACAGATTAACCTAACAAAGAAAACATGCAAACTCCTCACAGAAAGGCCACCAGATGGTGAATTTGAATCCAGGACCCTCTTGCTGTGAGGCGACAGTGCTAACTGTCTACTGTAACCATATATAAGATCAAAAACATCAACATTTCTTTTGATTTTCACATTTATAATTTAAGCACTCCTCAGGGTCATATTGTTTAATTTCAGTTAAGAACCTGTGCAATACAGAAGCTTTTAAAGGTAAACCCATGATGATGAGAGACCACAAGAGACCAGAGAAGTTATTCCCCCTGCATGGGCCAAGGATGGAGAAATGTGGTGAAAGAAGACCAGGGAAAGAAGAGCTTAAAGGAAATATGACTGTTGCGTATTGCCTGCCCACTAGACCTCTTACCAAAGTGCCAGGAATTTAATCAGACTGCAAAAAAGGGGAAAAAAATGGCAACCAGTTTAAAAAAAAAAAAAAAAAACGATTAGGCAGCCAAATCATTCTGAACAAGCACTGGGGCTGCAAGAAGTGTTTTTGATGGAGTAGGAGGAGAGAGAAATGCAAGGGAAATGATTAAAGCTTCAACATGGAGCTGGTCTGATGCAGTGCAAACTGTGTGTGGAGTTCACTTAGTGAATAGATAAACTGATGGATGATGAGTAGACACACAGCACAGGGACAATCTTGACTTTAGCTGAACCCATTAAGGCTGAGAACTTCTCTCTCAGTGAATAATAATTTCCTAAGAATACAAAGTTTGGGGTTCTTCAAGACTTTTCATGGTGCGTGCTATATTTTTGCTTCTCCTTGAGCGGTTTTGTTTTTCATTTTATTGTGAACATACCAGGAGACCCATTTTCCCATTTCTAATTGACATTCCCAGTTGCATAATGTTTCTAACTGACTGATCAGGTATCAGAGATGGAGTTCTTTGTGTAAATGCAGTCTGAATAATTCATACAGGGCTGTCAGAAAAAAGAGAGAGCGAGAGAGAAGGGGCATTTTAGAAATCAGCTCGCTAGGCCCCTGACCATGAATAATTGATCTGAACTGATTAAAGTTTGCAGTGATTACCCCTCACCTCCCCAACAGATAAAACGCCACATCTGTGTTTGCTGTCTCTTTACTAATTCTCCTCTTTCTTTCTCTCCCCTCAGTCAAACATGTTTCAATTAACCACATGTGGTCACACTGTGTGTGCTGGAACGCACCACACTTCTTTATACTTGATGTCTTCAAAATTATCACCAGATTGCCAACAATATGCTGAATTTCCACTTCCTCTACTAACCCTAACCCTACTCAGAATTCAATTCATCACATGTTGTGTTTGTGTAAAGAAAATAACGTGTTCATAATAAAAAAAAAATGGAATGAATCTACCATCTAACAGCAATTCCAAATAATACACCCTGATTAGTCAGTAAAGTGCTGAAAAACATATATTTTCTCCTCCTCCCCCTCAGGTAGTGAATCCTCAAATAGCGATAGATTGTATCAAATACAAGTGTAATTGCAATCGGCATACCGTCTGATACACTAACACTTAAAGATACTGTGCTTCCAGCAGAGCTGCCTTCATCAGCTTCACTGCACATCTGCACTCCAGATATCGCATGCACAGACACACAAAGCAGACTCATTGTGCATCTGGGTTGCTTCTCACTTCCCTCAACCTTCAAGGTCCAACTGAGGATGGCACTTTGATCCGTGTTCCAGAGCCAAAGAAAGAAATGCGTGACAGAGAGCGACTTGAAGGAGGAGAGAAGCGGGAAACGGGAGGGAGTGCGGGAGAGTGACAGCTAATGACAGTAGCTACAAGCTGTGACCTTTAGAGCAATCACACAAGCATGACGAACCGGGCTCAAGGTGACAGAGGATCTGGCTACTTTGGAGCAGGATATTAAGAACAGCAAAGCTCTGTGTGTTTGTGGTTAAGCAGTCATGGTTCAGCAGTGGTAATGGAGATTATAGCTATACAGGTGATCAATAACCCTGTTATTTTTGTCAGAGGGGTGGCCGTAGCTGAGGAGTTAGAGCGGGTCACCTACTAATCAGAAGGTTGGTGGTTTGATCCCCGGCTGCTCCAGTCTGCATGCCAAAGTATCCTTGGGCAAAATACTGAACCCCAAGTTGCTCCCAATGCTTTGATCAGTGTGAATGTTGGATAGAAAGAATTAGCGTAGAAAAATGGTGAATGAGGCATGTTGCATAAAGCACTTTGAGCGCTCGAGTAGAAAAGCACTATATAAGAACCACTCCATTTACCATAGTTAACTCAATGCAGTTAAAGAATGACATGAAATAAAGAGACAATGGAAGCTAAGGACAACAGTGTGCATATGTTGCACTGCATTACTGCTAATACACACTCTGAAAACACACATTTTGTTTGTCACTAATTTGCTTGGTAATCACTGAAAGGTAAAGAAAAGAGAAGGTTCTGCCTTCAGTTTCCATCAAACTAATTTTACACCCTCAAATCCTCTCTGGACCTTTCAAGTCTTTCCTTTGTTCCATGTTTAAGCACACAACCTGCACAGTGCATGTAGCTATTTGTTGATTTTTTTTTTTTTTTAGGGACGATTCAGCATTCTCTGGGCACAAATGGTTTCCTCAAAAAATATTGCTGTATATAAATCTATAGAAAATTGAGATTTCCATAAAAAAGAAATCAATCAGTCGGGACCATTTGTCAACTTTCTTCTCTTCAGATCATTCTTTTGATCTTTAAGAAAAATACAGTGTCTACATGACATTTCATGCTATGTTGTTCACACGTTCACGCAACTTAACGTGTTCATGATGACAAAGCTCATGATGATTGCAAAGCAGATCTGATTATGTACGCCATCTTTGCTTAGCATGCTGTCGTGCTAATGTTTGTTAATTGCACAAAATGCAAAGAGCTGAAGCGGGCTAACATTTTCTGAGTAGGCTACCTGGTCATGAACCAAAGAAGGAACAGGGAGCAGGTAGACTATTGCACTAACCTGATGGTTTTACATGAAGAGTAAAAGGGAGCCCCAGAATTACTCTGCATTTTTTAGTACACAAAATGCACCTACATGCAAGTAGTACTCCTGTATTTGTTATACAGGAGTACAATTGAGGGTTTGTATTAACAGGCAGAGGTTGCATTTAGGTATATATGTGGCTCTCAGGTACATATTAAGCATTTTCACTGCAGCCTTCCTCAGGAAGACATCTTAATTATGCTGCTTGCCCACCACGCCTTCCCTGGTTCATCTGTACACTCTGGTTCAGTCAGAGAATGGACAGTCTGCACAGCTGACCCCACTGATCTACAGTTTGAAAAAAAAAAAAGGAGGGAGAGGAAAAGAAAATGGGGTGTACAGAAAGGATGTGTCCAGTTCAGGTCCCTGGTGGAGGTTTTCAAGTGGCTGGGTGCTCTGTCTGTCCTGTCAGCCCTGAGCAAACACCCCATCCTAAAAGGGAAGGAGGGAAAAAAGCTCCCAGATAGCATCACACACGGCTGGCCAGGGCCTCACTAGCAGTCCACTTGTCTGCTCTCCCCTCCGCAGAGCCTTCACAAGAGATGGGAGGAATACTAAGAGAGCAGGCATAGATTTTCTGCTGGAGGGGGGGTGGAGGGGTGGAGAAAGAGAGGAAGGCTGCTGGCTGGGTGGTGGGCTTGACTGCCCACATCAAACTCCCCTCCTTTTCTCTCACCCCTCTCTCTTTCTCCTCTCCTTCTCATCTGCCTGACTCTGGAGGGACCCTGTGTTTGTCAGCCAGGCAGTGGAGCGTCTCCCACTAACCCCACCTCCTCCTGGTTCTCTGTCTTTTCCCTTTTCTTTCTCAGTTTCTTTCTCACTCTATAAACCTCCACCTCTCGCCTACCCTGTTTCTCTTGTCTTTTCACAATCCCTGTTTTCTGTTTTCCTCAGGTCTGGTAAACAGCCTCTCTACTCCTCCATTAAAAGAGGGCCTGCAATGAAGTCTATAAAGCCCAGAAATGGAATGAGATATTACAGAGGCTGTTAAATAGGATGGGGAAACTCAGTTTTACATAAGTATGGGAGTTAAATAAAAACAAATTAATTATTCTAACTACCCATGAAGAAATTTCAAGACCTAGGTAACATTTTTAAATGTGGAGCCCTTGAGTGCACAGACTACAGAATGAAGTCTCACTTAAAGGGAAACTCTATCAATTGCACACATCAGAATCTGTTTCCAGGCCTCACTGATAGGTGTACCAGTGCACATGGGGAAAGAAACTGTACAAAGCCTTTGGTGGAACTCCCTGAACTTTGACTACAAAAAGCAATATCACCGGGAGTCACTCAACTGCCTCTGAAGACTACAAGTTTGAAAATAAAAAGTGCCTAGGTGTGGTGCTCCAGTTAGCCATTACAGGCCTGAAATGTCTGTGTTTAAGTTACAAATGCAGTTCTGACAATGTAAATGAAAACAGAAAGCAATGATTTGTAAGTCACAATATTGCATATAAAACAAATTAAATGTTTAAACTGAGACATTTTTACTCTTTCATGAATAATATTAGCTCTTTTTTGAATTTGGTGGCAGTAAAATGTCTCAAAGAACTTTAATATCATGAGAAATCTGAACAAACTTCAATCCACATCCACTGTACTGATGTGAAGGCAGAAATCTAAAAGATGAGTACACACGGGAAAAGTCTGGACAGATTAAACAGAACTATGTGTGGGATCTAACAACAAGCAGGCCCTTTAACATAAATAACTTAAACATAAATTATTTGGCTGTCTCTCTTTTCTTACTGGCAGGAGGTGTCCCTTTCCTCCATCTGACTTTGCTGCCAGCCTCCTTTACTCCTTTACTCCTCTCTCTCTCTTCAGGACCAACCAGCCAAAGCTTGCTCCCATCAAGATTTAGTGGTAGAATGTGGGGTTCTATTGATTTCTGAAGCTGTGAGATGACAAGTTTGATCTTAGATCACAGTGTTTACATCTGATTTGCTGCAGACAAAGCAGTAGGCAACCAAACAAACAAAACAACAACAACAAAAGAATACAGTTAACTGTTATTCAGCCAGTGACTGCACATACAGACATTTTTACTCTATTTCATGTACGTCTCCTGAATAGTTTTGTTTGTGCATGTGAAAGTGCCAGTGGCAGTCCATCGTGGCACACCACGGAGCTGCCAGGTCAGATTGCAACAAATGCAGAAACAAAGGAAGCTGACTCCGACAGTGGCATTTGGCTGACAGGAGGCCCCTGTGGGATGAAATCCATCATGCCTGCAGATGTGGCCTGCAGCTGGGGCAGGTAGATCACAGCCTGACACAAGAAGATGGAGTAAGGGTGTGGCAATGTCTGTGTCACCTCATTAGGGAAGGCTTATCGCCTGTCCCTACCACCAGATAATCCAAGCACAGGAAACTGAAAGTGGGATCTCCTTCCAAAGGTTCAGAGTTGACAACATTCTCTGATATGGAATTGCTTTGTCAGAACGATCCCTGACTCTTTGTGACTTTTGGCTGCTTACCTTTCTCCCTCTGTTTTGAGGAGGCTGACACAGAAAGAAGTGTCACATATCTTTTTGCTGAGACACAAACAATACACGTGTATGTTCTGTTTTGCTGTAAGGAATCCAGGCATCATGGATGCATGAATCATTCTGGGGGCCATGTCACCTAAAGTAGACATTAATGGACAGTCTTTTGACTGGCCTGCCTGTACTTGTTAAACCAGCTGGCTGCTTTCCCTAGACTACAATCTACAATGCATCCTTTTATACCAACAACAAACTTCCTTCCTCCCCTGCAGCTATTTATCTACCTTTCAATCCATGTCACCTTTCATTTCTTGCTATTGTTTTCAGCTGTCTTCTTGCCTGACCCCTGGTCTCCCTTGAAAGATGCTTGTAGATTTCTGGCAGCTTGCTGTTATTTTTTTTTTTTGCGACCAATTCTACAATTGGCCCATGAAGCTCTCTTTGAAGTTTCCCTGTGTCTCCCTAACATCTTGTGCAACATCAAAGACCGCACATTACAGGAGGGCAGAGTTCAACTGAGAGCCACTGAAATTCAAGCATCATCTCCGCACTTCTCCTTTCTCCCTTCTTCAGGGGTGCAGCACTGCTATAGGAGAAAAATAGTGAGCGGTGGGTGGTGGGGTGCAGGGACAGCTTCTCTTCCTCCGTTTGTGTCCATCATGTGTCATGGCCGCTCTTGGCTTTCATGTTCTGTCTGGCTCGAGTCTCCTGCTCCAGCAGTCTCTGT
This sequence comes from Pterophyllum scalare, assembly GCA_024447675.2. NCBI lineage: Eukaryota > Metazoa > Chordata > Actinopteri > Cichliformes > Cichlidae > Pterophyllum > Pterophyllum scalare. The sequence goes on along the minus strand of JAMQGT020001684.1, from coordinate 1,797 downwards.
TTCCTCGCTGAAAATCGGTGTCCCTCAGAGGCAGGAGACACTCACTCCTCTGCATCCATTTCAGCTCAGCTCAGCGTAGTCGGGCTCGGCTCTCACCTTGCTGACACCGGCTCCTCAGCAGACACCTTTCCCCTGCATGGGCTCAGATGGCTGACAGGCAGCTGTCTGTACAGATAAAGCAGAACAGGACACATACTGTACTCTGAGTCACCACCACTGCTTACTGTTCTAACACCTTTGCTATTGCCACCCATTTTGTTTAGGCACTTCTCTCACACTACCTCAGCAACATCACTGAAACTGAAACTGATATCAGGCCATCTTTACCTTTATTTTTCACTGAGGTATGACTGAAGACCACGCGGGGTTTTTATTTTTAAGCGCCCAGCAATTGAATCGTTTTTCAGGTTTTTTTTGTAACTTGAACATGTTCAAACTAAACACAAACAATGCCAAGTTGATTACAAGTAGGGTTAATAGTTAGACCGAAGGTACTTTGACTGAAACACTTAAGAAGTAGTCCTTGTTTGATTACCATGGGAAAGAAAAATTCAATCGCAGGGGCCCAAAACAAGCCGGTGGCTGATGAAGACAAATGTGCAAACACATGTTGGCAGAATTGCTTTTTGGTTGAGTGTGATCGGCTACGCTCAGGAGGGCGGAACCTGGAGTTGTGATTTATAGTTTTGCGCTGTCCCTGGATCACCACTGTCTGCTACCTCCCACTACTGTAATTACCATGTGTGTCCATTAGAATAGTCCAGCTGCCCACAATGCATCACCTTAGTGGAGAGGAGAGGAGAGGAGAGGAGAGGAGAGGAGAGGAGAGGAGAGGAGAGGAGAGGAGAGGAGAGGAGAGGAGAGGAGAGGAGAGGAGAGGAGAGGAGAGGAGAGGGAGGAGAAATATCACTTCTCAGAGATAGTCTTGTTATTCAAACAGTGTTCTCTCCAAAAGCATGATACAGAGGAGGGCAAAAAGACACTGCAGATGATGTGATAAAGGTCAAAAAGAAACATGCTGAAAGGTTGAGAGGTGTATTGAAAATGCTAGATCAAGGACAAAAACTGGTACCACCCTGTTGGTAAGTCACATTTATGGTAGTTACTTATATGGATCCAACAGCCCACCTGAAAAAATTAGCAACAGTATTGACAGTGATACTGAGCTGATACTGTTGCTCTTTAGCGAATAAATTGTTTTTATGTGTTTTTTGTGTGGCTCTATCTGTGGAATTCACAATATTGTTATTTTAAATTGTCTTATTTTATTTTATGTGTCCTACATCTTATCTACATTGCTCTGTGCCTTTCCAGTCCGTTTTGACTAACATCTGCTGGTCAAGACTGAGTTTGCTTTGCCCTGGGCCTTACAGCATCTCCTAGTGGGGAAAGTGCTTGATGCTTTCAGGTCCCTGGAAAATTAATGCTTTGAATAATGTGATTCAGTCGATACTTTCAGGTACTTTGACAAGTAAGAGAACTTGACACCTTCTGATGTTGTTTATGAGTTGAATTTCTCTGCAGTCTTTCCATTATGGATAATTTTCCTTTGCTGTTTTATAGTCAGAGTGCATCCACAGTCCACTGGCTAAAGACTTTGTCAAAATATTTGTATCTGTCCGCATCAACTACACTGCGATTTTTTTTTTAGTTTAGTGGTAATAAATCACTTTACACAGACAACTAAATTCATTTTTCATCCCTAAATTAATCATTTTTGCCAAGTCTACCCAAAAAAGAACTGAATCCTTTTTCTTTTTTCTTAAGAACTCTGAACTGATAATGAGACCTGGCACT
>JAMQGT020001683.1:0-63050 GCA_024447675.2 Pterophyllum scalare | reverse complement strand
TTACTTCTTAATGTTACATTTTATTCTGTATTGTAAAGCACTTTGTGAACTTTGTTCTTGTAAAGCGCTATATAAATAAAATTTACTTACTTACTTACTTGCATGACAATCAGAGCTATGCTTTTTTGCTAGTAATCTGGTAATTACTAGGCTTATTTGTGAAGCTTCACAAAAATGTTTTCATACAACGGTAAACAAAAGCAATACAAGTCTCTAAACTGGATGTTTAGATGGGGCTCATCTACAAGACATGGGGCACAATTTGGAAGGTGGAGGCCCAACAGAGACCATTAGGCACTAAGTATGATGTCGCCAAATGTTCAGATGTTAACATAAACCACCATATTTGACTGTTCAGGGGCGTATTCCTCCTGATTTTCTTCTTTTCTGGTAAAATAATTAGGACAGATAAAAATAAACAGTGAGACCTGAAGGAACATGATTGAACACCTTGCCTCAAATGAACCCAAGTATTGTTCTGTTATTGGACTTCTCTGCCATCCACAGTTTGTCCATAACAAACACCATGTTTGAACATAAGGATGTCCATAAGTGCACATGGCACCAGGACACCCTAGGCTGCAGGTTGATGATTGATTTTGAAATCATATCATCAGATCTGCATCTGTATGTTCTGGACACTCGGGTCAAGAGAGGAGCTGAGCTGTCAACTGATCATCACTTGGTGGTGAGTTAGATCAGGTAGCGGGGGATGATGCTAGACAAATCTGACACACCTAAACATATGGTGAGGGTGTGCTGGAAGTGCCTGGCAGAGGCCCGACTGCTCAGGCAACTGAGGAGAGGAAAGCAGTGCTCTGCTCACATGGTGTATAGTGCAAGTGGGGCGCTGCTGATTTCAACTGAGGATATAATCGGAATACTTTGAGGACCTCCTTAATCCCACTGACATTCCTTCTGTAGAGGAAGCACAGTCTGGGAATGAGTAGGGTGACTTGTCCATCACTGGGGGTGAGGTCACTAAGGTAGTTAAACAATTCCTCAGTGGCAGGGCCCTGGGGTGGATGAGATTTGCCCTGAGATACTGAAAGCTCTGGATGTTGTAGGGCTGTCTTGGTTGACACACCTCTGCAACGTCATATGGAGATCTGGGGCAGTGCCTCTGGATTGGCAGACTGGGTTGGTGGTCCCCCTGTTTAAGAAGGTGGGACCAGAGGGTGTGCTCCAACTATAGAGGATCACACTCCTCATCCTCTCTGTGAAGGTCTATGCCAGGGTGCTGGAAAGGAGAGTTCATCCATTAGTTGAACATCGGATTCAAGAGGAACAATGCTGTTTTCGTCCTGGTCGTGGAACACTGTACCAACTCTTGATCCTCTCAAGGATATTCAAGTGTGTGTAGGAGTTTGTTCATCCAGTCTACATATGTTTTGTGTACTTGGAGAAAGCATTCGACTGCATCCCTTTGGGGTTGCTGTGGGAGTATGGGGTGCCTGGCTTGTTGTTGCGGGCCATTCAGTCCCTGTAAAACCGCAGCGAGAGCTTGGTCTGCTTTGCTGGCAATAAGTCGGACTTTTTTCCTGTGGGTGCTGGACTCTGCCAGGGCTGTCCTTTGTCACAATTCTGTACAAAAAATTTTTATGGACTGCTCTTTGTGGATGATGGGGTCTTGTTGGCTTCATCAGGCAGTGGCCTCCAGCTCACACTGGAATGGTTCACAGCCCGGTGTGAAGCGGCTGGCATGAGGGTTGGCACCTGGAGGGTCTCCACTTTGGTGCCCTCTGGATTTCATCTTTACTTTTTTGCAGATGATGTGGTCCTGTTGGCTTCATCAGGTGGTGGCCTCCAGCTTGCACTGGAGAGGTTTGCAGCTGTGTGTGAAGTGACAGGAATGAGAATCAGTGTCTCCAAGTCTGAGGCCATGGTTCTCAGCTGGAAAAGGGTTGAGTCTCCACTGTGGGTCAGGGATGAGTTGCTGCCTCAAGTGGAGGAGTTTAAGTATCTTTTTCACGAGTTAGGGAAGAGGGGGGGTGGGAGATTTACAAACAGACTGAGACTGCGGCTGCAGTTAAGTTGATACTGCACCTCACTGTGGTAAAAAGAGAGCTGATGTGAAATGTGAAGCTGTCAATCTATATTCCCACACTCACCTATGGTCATGAGCTATGGGTAGTGACCTAAAGAAAGAGATCGCAGATACAAGCGGTGGAAATAAGCTTCCTCTGAAGGGTGGCTGGCCTCTCCCTTAGAGATAGGGTGAGATGTGCAGCCATCTGGGAGGGACTCAGAGTAGAACTGCTTCCACTGCACACTGAAAGGAGCCAGTTGAGGTGGTTTGGAGATTTGATTAGGATGCCTCCTGGGCACCGCTTGGGTGAGGAGGTTCAGGTATTGGAGGGTGGACTCAGGGCAGACCCAGGCAATGCTGGAAAGATCACATCTCCTGGGAATGCCTCAGCATTCCCCTAAATCAACTACAGGAGGTGACTAGGGAGAGGGAGGTCTGGGTTTCTCTGCCCCAGATAAGTGGATGGATGGATGGATGGATGGATGGATGGATGGATGGAGAAAAAAGAAAATGAAATATGCTTCAATACAGAAAAAAATCTTTTAATATCAAAGTCATAACTCAAAATCAAATTTATTTATAATCACATTTAAAATAAAAAAGTTGCTCACAAAAGTGTACATACATATTAGAACACATTAAAAGAGAGAGACAGAAAAAAACATGCATAGGTGTGTGTGTGTGTGTGTGTGTGTGTGTGTGTGTGTTTACACAGGCTGTCAAGCATTGAAGAAGGGAGAACAAAATGACATAGTGAAAGAAAAAAAGTAACTGAGACACTGTGTGTGCGTGTTAGTTCATTAAAACCACATGTCAGAACCCTCTTGGGAAGAACAGGAATGCTGCAGGACAAGAAACAGATGTGGTAAGAGGAGAGAAGGAAAAGGCATGAAGAGGAAGAATTGAGTGGGAGGTGGTGGTGGGCAGGTTGATGAAATACTCTTACAACACCCCAGTGGAAGTAAGGGGAACATTTTCTCCTTCACTAGTGTACAAACATTCACTTATCCAGCAGTGAATGTATTTGTTCATATGATGTATTCTTACCATGGCATTATTTGCTGATCCCTTGTACAACCCCCCCCCCAATAAATACAATACAGAAGTTACTGACAATGTGTATTAAAGTTCAGAGGATGAAGATCGGGTATCCCGGTACAGACAAGTATATAAAGGTGACAAAGGGCATACAGCTACAGACAGAATACATACAGGTACAAGGTGAATATCTGCAAAGTTCTGTCAGCAGTTCAAATATTTTAGGTGCCACCATGCAAGAGAGAAAAGCCCAAGTAAAATACCAATAACCTAAATTCTTTACTTTGATACCACTTGATGTTTCCAGTGTTACTGGGTACGTTTGTACAGGTTTTGCACACCTTGACCGGAGGAGCTTATTACTTTCTTCTTCTCAAGTTCCTCCAGATTGGATTTTAAACAATATGACAGTTTCACAAAGTAATCAAGCTTTTATGTTTTTAATCTGAATACACTTGTCCTGATCATGTTCTGCACCACACTGCTGAACAGGCAATAATATACAACACATATTTTCATTGATTTTAATTTTCATTCATTCATATTCTTTCATCCCATTTTAACATTTTATTGCAATTTTAATTTATCTTTGATTTGTTGATTTTGAAATCTTTTCCTTGTCACATACATTATTATTAGTAAAAGTATAGTAACTGCTAAAACAAAATAATTTTCCAGCCATGAGATAAGTAAAGTATATCTTAATATCTCGAGCATAATAAGTTATTAAAGTATATTTGCCCAGCACATTTCCTTTCGCAAATGTTTGCACATTAATTGAAATGCGTACATGCTATACCTGCGTGTGTAGACCTATATTTTCTGGTATGTAAACATGCTGGAATTAAGGGTGAAATCTAGAAATATTGTGTGTTCAGATATGTGGTACCAAAACAACAGAATGTGGATCTGTCCTCGAAAACGGCGTAGCGCCGCGCGCTGCTTGTTTTCTGTTCAACTTTCAAACATTAAAAACAAACAAACAAAAATAAATAAATAAAAGCATAAAGCAGCAGGCTGACCTTACCTTGAGTAATACTCTGAGGGCTCTCAGGATAATACCGAGAAGGTCTGTGCGTCACAGCGATTCAAAGACTCGCTTCTTTTCTCGAATGTACGAAAACAGGAGAGGAAGCGAAGGAGGCGCTCAGCTGAACTGCATCCAGAGAACAAAGCTTTCTCTCGCGCTCTGATAAACGTCCCCTCAGACACTCGTCTACAAAAACAAAACAAAGAAGAAGAAGTGGGCCACACAAGACTTAACCTATCAACAGAAAAGGTAGGAACAGCACATTTGGAGTTTGTTTTTTTAATATCAATATATATAACTGGACAGCCGCTTAAAATATCCTGTTATCGTAAGAATCCGAGGGCTTTAGTGTTAGGCTGTGCATAAACTGTGAATGTTTTAATAGTAAAGAAGAGGGTCACTGGTGCAGTATGGCTGTGTTCGCTTAACGCAAATCCAAACCAGTCAGAGGCGAGGTTTGGCGGTGCGGTGTGCTCCAATCATTTTGAGCCTAATATGTGCTGCGCGTCTAATCGGATCGCTGCCTTCATGGCACAATGTAAATGCACCTCGTTTTAACTGTTACCTTCAACTTTACTTCGTTTGATTGTTGTATATTAACACACTGTGCCATTTGCGGGCACCTGTCTTTTTGGACTCGCAACAAAAGTGTTTCACATCTGGAACAATGTTTAACACTGAGGCTCACTACAGGAACTGATGGCAGGGAAAATCAACTGTTATCACATCAGAATATGAAGACACTGTATAAAAAGAACAAAGATCTGTTTTGGTCCTTTGACCGAGTGACAGTTACTTATCCAAACACTGTGTTACGAAACTCTAGTACCACGAAGTGCACTCTGTAAACTGTCAGGACAAACCGGACGCCCCTCATACAGGACCAGATTAAAGCATATTGTTTTGTGTTGCATGTCTTCTATTCTTTCATATGTGCTGACAGCATCCTGCAACTTTCTCCACTGTTTGAATGTCTTCGCCTTTCTGCACTGTTTCCTGGCTGAAGAATTGTAAAAGATAATTCCTCATGCTGATATCATCTAAGTATTTCCTATTAGCTGACAATGAGCACTAGAGGAATTTTAGTGAACCATGAGGAGACACAGATCCCTTTGGGGTTGCATCAGGAAGGGCAGCTGGTGTAAACAAAAGAGCAATGCCAAATCAAACATGCTGAGCTGCCCCTTGTGAATAAGAGAGCAGGCAAAAGTAGCATTCCTTTAGTAAAAGTAGCAATAAAACAGTGAAAATACCTCACACAAAACTGTATTATTGACAAATTGTACACGAGCTATCAAAAGTAATTATTCTGCAGAAAAAAAAAATTTGCACAAAAAAATCAGCAAGGCATTTCAGACTTGAAAGTACATTAAGATAAAATTATTCACATGAAAGCATTTAGACAGAAATTTTAAATAACTCAACAAAAGTAGAATTTAAAAACTTTTTTTTGCCTTTATTGGATGGTGGAGGAGTGAAAATAGACAGGACAGTGGGGAGAGAGAGAAGCAGCAAAGGGCCACGGGTCAGACTCGAACCTGAGCTGCTGCACTCTGGTCATGTAGCATATAATCACCCACTCACCCAAGGGGCTAACCTATTAAATAGTTTGGGTTGCCTTTTTCTACCCATGCCAGCGGGTGGCCAATTTTCAGCTTTGTGAACGTGAACTGGTGGCTGAGAGCATTTTTAAAATTTTATTATTACGCTTGTATATCATGTAGCTGCCGTGGCAGGAAGAACTGGACCCCAACGCGAGACTCAGGAGACAGGATGTGAAACTTGAAAAACAGCTGTATTTGCTGAGAAACTTGACACAAGAATACAAGGTGCAGACAGAGGGAACTAATGACGATGTCTCGACACACGCACACACGCACACACACACACACACACACTCATATATATATATAAGATTCAAAGTAAAACAAGAAATCACCAAAAGACTGAGAGACAAGAGGATGAAGGCAATGCCAGGGAAACACTGGGCTACACCGTCATAGTCCTGGGCCTTTTGCCCAGCATTTTATGTTTTTGTTTCCCTGAGGTTCTGTTATTGTTGTATTTCTTTACTTTTGGTTTTGATCCTTAGTTTGTTATTGTTACGTTATCTGTACTGAGTTCCTGTTTTCCTTTGTTCTTGTGGTCATCCTGCGTCCCCGTGTTCCAGTGTGTGTTTTGTCACTCTGTCCCTTGTCTCGTGTGTTCTGTATTTAGCTTTTACTCCCAGTGTTGTGTCACGTCTGTGTCCCCTGTCCCCTTTTCCTGTATTAGTTTCCTGTCCCCTGTTCTGTGTGCATTGTGTTCAGGTTTACATCCTGTGTTTCCCTCCCAGCTGTTTCGCATTGTCTTGTTACAGGTGTTAATATATTGTCTCAGTTTTCCCGTGTCCTGTGTCGTGACATCGTCATTAGTTCCCTCTGTGTGCACCTTGTATTCTTGTGTCAGTTTTCTCAGCAAATACAGCTGTTTTTCAAGTTTCACATCCTGTCTCCTGAGTCCTGCATTTGAATAGTATGTTTGGCCCTTCAGCTGATCCATCTACTGTTCAATGAAGCCTCATCAGAAATGGCCTCAGTGGAAAGGCGGCTGTCAAGAAGCCATTCTTAATTAAGTGAAACAGGGAGGAAAGGCTGCGGTGTGCTGCATTACACAAGAACTGGATTCAAAATCAGTGGCAGCAGGTCTGATGGAGTGATGAATCCACATTTTTAATTTTTGGTTAATAATACGTATGGAGGAGGTCAGGAGAGAGGTACAACAGTGAGTGTCTACTGCCATCTGTCAAACACGGTGGAGGCTCTGTTATGGTTTAGGGCTGCAGTTAAGCCAGTGGTGTTGGGGGGCCCGTCAAAATTGATGGATTAATGCAGTGTTTCTCAAACTGTGGGGCACGCCTAACTGGTGGGGCGCTGGGTTATGACAGGCCTGGGCCGAATGACCGGGGAGAAAAGTCACGTGGAACATATGTTGAACATCCGATTCATTTTCATGGCGGAACGAGGAAATGACGTTAGCACATGCTAGCAGACTAGCGAAAGTCTTCACCATCTTTTCTGTTCATAGAGCCATCATGCCACTTGACTTGCATCCAGCAAGGTGGGGCATGCTGGAAAAAGTTTTAGAACCACTGGCTTGATGATCCACCCCGCAGTCTGGAAAGCGTCTAATTGACAGCAGCTTCATTTTTGAGCATGAAAATGATCCCAAACACACTGCCAGTACTGTAAAAATAAATACTTACATAGAAAAACACACAGTGGAACACTATCAGCCGTGGACTTACCTCTCCTAAGAACCTCAGTGAAAACCGGACAATAGACTAACAACCTTAGAGAAGATCAGAATATCATCAATGACACAACCACAAAAATATTCAAAAAGTCTCAACACATCGTTCACTTGGGCCTGGGAGACTTTCAGGGCGTTCATTAACCTAAAGGCATGGTCAGTCTTCCACTCATCCCCCTCCAGGACACAAAAAAGATAGTAGGCATTTCTCAGGTCAAGCTCAGTGAACACAGTGGCACCATGCAAGGGTTCATTGGTAGGAGTGTTTAATGTCAGGGGATACTTTTTTTTTTATTGTAATTTGAGCTATAGTCAAGATGTGGTTTCAGTGTCTCATCTTTATTAAATAAATAAATAAATAAACATTGGGAGGATGATTGCTAAATGATTCCAGCTGCCAGGATGTCCTTGATATATTTCTCCATGGATTCTTTTTTGGGAGGGGACAGATTATGGACAGTTTTCCCTGTTAACAACTCAATGAATGTCTGGAATAATAATGTCTGGAATTTGGGACCTAAGTCTATCTGCAAAAACACAACTGGAGGCATTGTGGGAGAGGAGATGCAGAATTAGACAGAATCTTTGGAGGGGTTACCAAAGAAAAGGCAAGTTTCCCAATTGCTAAGATGAACAGTGGTGGAGAGTGGGCAGGCAGGTGAGTTATTGCAGTGCCCTTCACAGATTAAGCATTCCAGATGTGGATTCAGAGGTAAGTGGATGGCGGTGTGCACCGAATGCCTTGATGGAAAAGACTCAGAGACAGAGAACAAGAACACAAAACCCCAAGCTTCCCCAGACCATAACATGTTCTAATAATTCGAGACACCGGATTTTCATAAGCTTCATGATCATCAAAAAAAATGTTTTAAAAGACTAGAAATTTGTACTTTGCCTGTAATTAATTACATTCTTGAATTAAACTGCATAAAAATGAACATATACACATTATCCTAATTCTTTGACATCAATAGTACAAAGACAAAGTTGTGAGCCCCGATGATGGCTCAGTGGAACACTTTATTTTGACATTTAAGAAGAAACATTAACTACTAAAAGTCTATAAATGTGCTACAGGAACGTTCTACAATGCACCAAATGTACGACATACAACTGTGTAGAATATGTGTGTTTTGATATGTAAGCTGAGTGCACTGAAGAGTGAGCTTCGCTGTTCACTGCAGGTGATGGCCGTGTCAGTCTCCAGGGATATGTCAGTACAGGTGCTGGAAGACCTGAATGTTGTCAAGCTGACTGACATGCAGCAGGTATCTGCGGGCTTCCATCCAGAGAGGAGAATCCAAATTTCTGGGGGTGAGTGTAAAGCTGTGTGTGTGTGTGTGTGTGTGTGTTACTCTCCTCTTCTCCCCGAGCATTTATATCCTACTGCGACATATAATTAACTTGTCCTCTCGCTCTCATAGTGTGTTTTGTCCTTGACTCTCTCTGCAATCCCCAAAGTGTTGTAGAATTAAAAGCCAGTCATCCACATTGAAGCACCACAACAGATATTTTCCCACCTCTCTCTGCTATGCTGTATCAGAAAGCTGGTTAATAGTAATCGTGTGTGTGTGTCTGTGTGATTGTGTGCACGTATTCCAGGTTAGTCAGGTGATGCTAGGATTGCTGGTCATGTCCTACTCCATTCCTCTGCACTACATCGAGTTCACTGAGGTGGTTGCCTTGGGAGTTCCTTGGTGGAGTGGCCTGATGGTGAGCTTGTGTGTGTGTGTGTGTGTGTGTGTGTGTGTGTGTGTGTGTGTGTGTGTGTGTGTGAGAGAGAGAGAGAGAGAGAGAGAGAGAGAGAGAGAGAGAGAAAGCTTAATAGAAGTATATTAATAAATGTGTCCTCCTGCTTGTAGTTCATCACAGCAGGAGCAGTTGCTATCTTCTTGGACAAACACTGCACCATGAAGATTGTAAGTCTCTTCTAAAACTTACAGAAACTTTATTTTTTCAGCTAACTTGAAAACAACTGAATAACAGCTCAGGATCACCATTTAGAAAAAGCACAAGGAATGCAAAAAAAAAATCACAAGCACAAAATGCCACAAATGCTCACATTACTACAACTTTTATGCCACGCTTGTTTAGAAAGTGAAATTTGTTTTGTCAGCTGCAGGTGTGTCTCCTGGTGAGCATGGTGTCTGTTGTGCTGTCAGTGGTGGCTGTGATCATCTACTCTGTGGACATGGACAAGAATCCCGAGGAGCCCTGCGTCCAAACATTCCATGACATCTGTGGAGGCAAGCACTATGCCTCGGTGGGTATCTGCTTCATGTTATGTAACCTGGGCATCTTTTTGTGCCCGTTTTGCTGCTTTCTGTCTCTCTGGAGTCGCCCTCTCTTTCTTTGTACTTAGTTTTCTACCGCGCTGTATCTCAGCTGTCATAGATCGAAAGGCAAGACACAGCCATTCAGTCCACATTCACATTCTCTGTAGTCATTTATTATTATTATTACAGCAGTTTAACATTTTGTGCTGTGCCTCTGTAGTCATTGTTTTTCTTTTTGTAGACATGTCTTTGTAGTTAGGTTGTGTATCGTGTTTTTTGTCTCTTTGTAGAGATTTTTTTCAAGTAAATTTTATTTATATAGTGCCAAATCACTTTATATTGTGGTAAACACCCTACAGTAATATGGAGAAAACCCCAACAATCAGATGGCCCCCCTATAAAACTGCACTTGTTGACAGTGTGAATAACAAACTTTCATTTAACAAGAAGAAACCTCCAGCAGAACCAGGCTCAGGGGTGCAGGTGGGGGGCAGACATCAACCATCGTGGGTGAAGGGAGAGACACAAGACCAAAAACACACTGTGAAAGAGAGACAGAGACTAATAATAACTAATGATTAAATGCAGAGTGGGGTAGAGTAAAATCATGGGACACCCCCCCCCACCCCGAGCAGTCTAGGCCTATTGCAATGTAACTAAGGGAAGGTTCCGGGTCACCTGATCCAGCCCTAAGTATAAGCGTTATCATAAAGGAAAGTTTAAGCTTAATCTTAAAAATATCTAAACTGGGAGCTGGTTCCACAGAAGATGGTCCTGAAAGCTCTGCTCCCATTCTACTTTTAAGTATCCTAGGAACCACATTAAGGCAGCAGTCTGAGAGAACACGCATTCATACTACAGAATAATAGTGCAAATGCAGTAGAACTGATGAGATTGGCATGTTTATGTGCTTCCACCCATTCTCTTCTACTTATCATTTTCAGTGTTTGGCAACCATTCACATGGGGCAATTTAGAGTGACTGATTAACCTAACCCTACTAACTGCAAAGACATGCAAACTCCATACAGCAAGAGTTCTGGGCCAAGGTGGAATCAAACCTAGACCTTCTAGATGTCATTGTAGCTCTGAGGCAGCAGTGCTAACCACCACACCACTGTGCTGCCCTACCTCCAGTTCTTTGGATAGTTATTTATTACAGGGGAGTAGGGGGTGTAAATTTAATTGCCCGTAGGAAGAAGTTGTTGGTTTGATCTGAATTTCTTCCACGAGGGAAGAATAAGTGATGTCCAGGGTAGGTGTGGTGTTTTATACCACTGGAGTCATCCAGTTTGAATAAAACTGAGGGGATGTAATGTAATGCTACTGGCACGTGGGTCCTTTCTGTTCTCTCCTGCTGTTAACAGTGCTGTCTGCATCAGCAGATGCTGGTTAATGGAGTGGCATAGCTTCTCCATGGCTAACCTAGCATTAGAATGCAGTGGGACATGTGAACTGTGGTGGACTGTTCTAATGACCAATGCAAACTCCCTGGGCAATTAGAAAGGTCTGCTTTTGTAACATCAGGTACTCAGTATCTGAGACGCAGCAAGTGTCTTTGTCTGTGATGTTTGTACACCATCTATTGTGTATTTAAATACAAAGCCCGCCTCCTCTAGACTTAGAGGATTGAGTAGCCTTATCTGCTCTGAAGATGGCGTGGCCTGCTAACTCGATAGTAGCATCTGGGGGGGGGGGGTGAATGAGCCACTCAGGTTTCTGTTATGATTATTGCATAGTAATTCAAACTGTTGTGGAGCTTCCATTTTGTTGGTGAGAAAGAGACTTGGGACTGAAAGTTTATAAAGGGTAACTTTAGCTTATTCTAAATTGTCAGTAGGTGTAAGTGGATGTAGATAAAGTGCTTAAGTGTATAGAATGAAAGTGCTGTGTGACTGTGTGTGAAAAGGTAAATGTGGGGTGTGGTGTACAGAGTTTTGAGTGGTCAGTAAGAGCAAAAAAAATAGTGTATAAATGTCAGCAATATGGTAAAGTCTAACTCTAGTGCCTCAAAGGTGCACATTCATTTTCAGCAACAAATGAAGGTAAAAAAAAACATAAAACATAATCTCAAAGTATGTCAAAGTATGACAACAATAGCAACAGCAATTAGCAATAAATAATAAATCATAAATGGACTGGTACTTGTGTTTCTAATCAAGTTGAGCTCTCAAAGCACTTTTTACCATAAATACAATATATTCTTCAGGAATTTATATTGGAGTTATTGTGAAATTATATTGGAGTTGTTATGAAATTATATTTGAGTTGTTATTGTTAAAAGAGAGTTTTCTGACTGTGTGCCTTCAGTGGGAGCAGCAGTCAGACCTGTGTTCAACTGGACTGAGGTCAGTTGGCCAGTCACCAGCATTCCGGTGTTTGACCCTAAAAACTCCCTGGTTGGTGCGTCACTATCTCTGACTGCCCCACTTTGCTCAATTGTAGCATTGTGAGCCTTCACCCAAACACTCCCAAAGCTCAGGCTTAAGGTTACAGAGTCATTTTTAAGAGGGAAACTGCATTTTTTTAAACCAATATTTCCTGCAATAATGAGAATGTTTTGCAGGAAATATTGGTTAAAAAAAATTCCTGCAATAATAAGAACATAGGCAGCACAGTGGTGTGACGGTTAGCACTGTTGCCTCACAGCTGGAATAGCATCTAGAAGGTCTGGGTTTGATTCCACCTTGGCCCGGGTGTCTTGCTGTGTGGAGTTTGCATGTTCTCCCCGTGTCTGTGTGGGTTTCCTCCCACAGTCCAAAGACATGCAGTTACTGGGGTTAGGTTAACTGGTCACTCTAAATTGCTCATAGGTGTGAATGTGAGTATGAATGGTTGTCTCTTTTGTTTTGGCCCTGTGACAGGCTAGTGACCTGTACAGGGTGTACCCTATGATAGCTGGGATAGGCTCCAGCCCCCCCGCGACCCTGAACAGGATAAGCGGAAGAGAATGGATGGATAATGAGACATGGGTGTTTGTAGATATTTCTACAAGTTTATTAAAAATAAAACTGAAATCTCTGATTTGCAAAAATATTCAGTGTAGAGGCCACAGATTCAGTGCAACTGGAACTAACACTTTAAGCATTTTATCTGATGATGTGTACGATACTCCAGTGAATGAAGCATGAATGAGCTATGAAAAGACTGAAACCTGCCCTGAAGCCACTAGGGGGAGCTGTTCAACAGACACAGTGAAATTTGTTCTTTTTTTAATCAGAGAATCTTTTTTCCTTATTAATGTCAAGATGTTTCAAATTACTTGACTTCTTAAATTAACACCAACTTTAAACAAGCCTTTTTAGGTTTTTTCCATCTCTGCACAGGACTGTGTTATAGAGGGACCAAGGCTCTGTTTACGATGTTAATGACTTTGCCTGGAAGGTCATCTCTATGGAGAGTTGTACTGGTTGCTAAAACATCTTTGTAGGCAATGAGAATGCTGATAAGTAATACTGAGTAATGTGATCTCTGGGCCTTCAGGCAGCACTTCATTAAAAACAGATTCAGTTCTGTGCTGGAAAACATTGCAGGGGCTCAGAAAGACTTCTGAAAACAATTGGCAGTGAACACCGTTCATCTCTGCACCCGCAAATTGCCTTGCCTTACTTATTCAGCAGCAGCTAGTAAGAGGACTCATATGATCCGGGTTAATGTGGGTTATGGTCTGGGGTGGCTGTACCTCAGGAGCTACAGGAGATCACCTACTAATTGGAAGGTTGGTGGTTCAATCCCTGGCTGCATGCCAAAGTATCCTTGGGCAAGATACTGAACCCCAAGTTGCTTTCTGATGCAACCGTTAGAGTATGAATTTGTGTGAATGAGGCATGTTGTATAACACGTTTGAGTGCTCAGAGTAGAGTAGAAAGTGCTGTCTAAGCCAATCCATTTACCAGTTAATCAGCGACCTCTGATTCATGATTCAGTAGGAAGATTTGACCCATTAATCCAGGTCATTCAGGAACCAGCACTACAGTAGAACACCTCTGTTTAGGCTGCACATCTGTGAAGCACCCATTAATTCTGAGCCATAAATACAGGTTTAGGAGCAGCATGTACTGCCATCTAGATAATGTTCTTTTCAGAGATGGTGTTGCTTATTCACCAGACTGTATTCTGGACATGTCTTTGCAGTGAAGGAGCACTAAACTGGCCTGTCTGGAGCTCAAACACTAAAACATTTGGATAACAATACTGAAACAAAATCTATGAGAAGGAGGATTTTAGAAAAAGGATTTCCCAGTTGCAACACTTGCCTTGGCACAGTTTTCAATTAAATATAGATTTTAAATTAGATTTAAAATCATTGCATTGATCCATCTATTTACTTAATTGTTTGTCCAACTTATGGTCATTGTGTTCCATCTCAGTTGTTATTATTTACCTTTTATGCAGTAAACAACTCCCTATGGCAATGGGGCGGTACAATAACTACTGTGTCATATGTGTCTTGTAATACAAACATTAATGTGATAAATGTCTGTCCTTTACATTTTACAACAGAGGCTGAGCAGAGGAGTGAAGTCATACCTCCTTCTCTTCACTCTGGCCCAGGCAGTCATCGCTGCCATTCTCTTTTTCCTTCTCTTCAGGCAGAGACGGAGCTTTGTGCCATACACCGTAAGTATCTGACTCTTTTTAATTTTTCATATACTCAAAGGGCATCTAGATCAATTCTGCAACACTGTCAGTTACAATGACCATGCTGACTGTGCTGTGGGACCAACGTCGGCCTGTTTACAACTGTGTAGGCTCATCAGTCAGAGGTTCTCCTTCTGACTTGGTGTCTTGCTACATTTGTTACACTGTGGTGAGAGAGGATGGACCTGAGATTCTGAAGCCTTTGATAAAAGCTGGTTTCAGATCCATCAAAGAGCTTTTGAAAATCTGCCACCTGTTCCACTGATGAAAGACAATTTTTATACCACTTACACTGTAAACAAATTTTTAAAAAACATCAACAAAAAACCAGTATTATTCTGGCAACTGGGGCACCAGGAAAGAACCTAAAATAATGGAAAATTACCATTACATGAAAATACATTTTCCAGAAAAGTTTTTTATTTTTACAGGACAATAAATTAAAATACAGCTACTGTTATTTTGAATTTACAAGAACTTGTGTTTTTACAGATTTTCTATGTTAAATAAAAACAATTAAATTGCCTAATAATATGGTCAAACACTGTCATAATACAATTAATCAGACTTAATATTTAAAAGTACTGTTATTAGTTTGGGTGTTTGAATGTAATTTTATGTTAAAAATCATGTACTTTTATTCCATATTTAATGCAATAACATGATATATATATATATATATATATATATATATATATATATATATATATATATATATATATATATATATATATATATATATATATATATATATATATATATATATATATATATATATATAAAATAATATGTAGTGAAATTTGACACACTTGGGGGGGGCTGTGACTGTCCTGGTAATTTTCTGCCATCACATTATCCAGTTTTTCATGAAAATTCATGAGCATTTCTGTAAATGGTAAAATTCAATGCCTGCTTAAAAATATGGAAATAAATCCATAAGAAATGCATATGCTGTATTTTCGTAGAATTTTTCCTTTCAGTGCATGTAGTTAGAACAAAAACTGGTATAATTTTGGTCAGAGGTGAAAGCCTCATTACTCTCGCTCAGATTTCAGATGTCTTGCTCACAATGCACTCACTGTTTTAATAAGCAGAGGGGTCATTTCCTTGTTTACTGCTTTTTCCATGATATTCCATGCAGTATTTCTCTGCTGCTATTTTAGCTACTCAGAGTGATCTCACAGACCCAGTCGTGTTCATTGTGTCCTCATGTAGCAGCATTAATATTGTGCCAATGTTAAAGCTTATTACTCTTATAACAGCTGCCTAAACACAGCTAAGTTTAGGATTCTGGTGAGTTTGTGATACAGAAAGATGCCCAAAACATTGACTGTCTTTCTGTCTTTTCCAGTCTCTCACTTGTCCTGTGCCGCCCGCTCCAACAGTGCTTGTATCCCCCGACCTGAACTGATCAGTCGTCCAAGGGACAGATCACTTCTCATTAAGATTGATCAGCTGTGCCCTGATGATTAAAAGTCTTGAATTTGTTCATCCACTTCTATGACACATTTACTCATTTACTCATCTATGACTCATTTACTCTGCTACCTGAAATATCGACACTAGCTTTTTCTTTTTTTTCTTTTCCAAAGTGTGTCAGTTGTGTCTTCAGTCAAACATTCAAACACAGTGACTCTTAAACACTGGACTAATGATTCCTGGATGGTGACATTACAGTCTAAGTGAAGAAGGCAGGTTACAGATGAAGGGCAGCTAAAGACTATTTGCTCTGGTATCCTCCTCAAAGGCACAACCCACACCACATCAGCCTTACTTTTATATCTGGGATTTCCCATATGCATGTATTTGGAGTGTTCAACACTGTCCACTTACATTGCATACATGGAATGTGTGGAAATGCACTGCATTCAAAGGAAACAATGGAGGCCCTGTTTTGTAATTATGATTTTTGTATCTCACAGATTTCATAGTTGAAAGAACCTGATTTTGTAATGAAGAGGAAAGGTTCAGCAATTTATCCAAATTATATAAGAAGCCTCACAGCATGTGGAATAAATTAGCTTCATGCTTTTGCTGCACTCATTCAGAAACAGACCCGATAACTTCTTTCTTTTCTCATAGTCCAGTTAAAGGTTTTCCTCAAGTTTGGAGCATATATGTGTGTATAACACAAAGTATGCAGTGTTGCTTGCCGTGTTTATATTTCTCTAAGATTATATTAAATTTAAAAAATATATATAATTTTATAAAATTATGTTTATTCGTGTACTGTCTCTGATATTTTTTTATACAAAATAAAATCATAAATGAATAAAACACAAATTTCAGTGGAATACGTTTGATCAAGTGTGTGACTGTCAAAAAAGCACTGGTGTATATGAGTGCTTTAGATGAACTGTCAGAAGCACATAATCAACATTTGAGCAGTAATGAAGTTCAACCACTGTGCTGCTGATCGTCTTACACAGCTCTGCTCATTCCTCCTGTGAATGCCACATGTTTCAGAGTACTGTGCAACAAATATAAGCAACTGTATCATCATCAGATGTTAGCAATATCACTTGTGGCTAATTTTATGGATTGGACATAGCACTATAAATTCCACAATTCCAATTCCAATGTGGCTTGTAGTAGAGAGTGCACCGAGTGGTCAAAAAGACCAGAAACATGCTGGTAAAATGCCAGTTCATTTTTAGCCCATGGGTTAAAGTGGTGGTTGATTGGTCGGCAAATCCTAAATTCCAGTGTAGCACTTCACTACAGGGAAATAAGTCACAAATAAGTCAAATAATTTTCATTGTGAGCTGCAATTTGTTATCCTTGTGTCCAATGATCTGTGCTGGTTCTCTTTTTGGGTTTGGCCAAGTGTGTTCTACAATATATAAGAAAATGTTAGAGTGATCATCATAACTACTGTTCAACCCCAAACCAGTATAAAGCCAATAATCTGTAAACATGGAATCTGGAAGGTGTTACTAAAGAACATCATCAGCTTCTTTTAGAAGCAGTCCTGTTACTCAGCAGCCATGTCTGGACACTTATATGGGCAGTTATATCATTATATAAATTAATTTTCACTTCAATGGTCAATCGGACATAACGGGCTGTATAATATAACATGAAAATATTATCATTTGATTTGTTGTTGACATTTCTCAACAGGAAATAATCAGATAACTTCAGCAGCATGTCTGCAGATCCACTGTCTAAACAAAACATGACAGTAGTCATTACATTTACCTTTCTTACAGCTTTCTTCATCTGTTAAAGCAAAATTATCACATATTAACCACAGAAAGTTTGGGTTTTGCTGAAACTTTATTGATGGGGGGGCAGGATCATTTGATGATCATTGGTGCCTTAGCCCATCTGGAGGCCAGTCAGGAAGCCCTTGGGCACAGGCTTCTGGGGCTCTGCAGGGCGCACAGGCTCTGCTGGGTGGAGCTTCTCTGGGCAGGATTCGGGATTCTCGGAAGACTCAGCCAGCACAAGCACAGCAAGCAACACCTCTGGGTTAAAAGACTCAGAAAAGTACTCAGGACTGGCCAGCTCAGAAGATTCTGAATGCTCAGTTATGGATGCAGCAAGCTCTGGCTTAAAGGAAGCAGCTTCTAGGTTAGCTCCTGAATCTCAGAAAGCACTACCTCAGGAGCTGGAGATCCTGCCCTGGGCCAAGCAGTCTCTGTGGAGGCCCCGGACTGGTGCCCAGCATCATGGACCCAGGCTGGGAAAAAGCAGGAACTGGCAGAGAGCTGATAGACAAAGGTGGATCCAAATGCAGGACACTAGAGGCAAGAATCAAACTTAAACAGGTCTTTAACAGTGATGGAGGGAAATGTCTCCTGATGCAGCTGATCAGACCCACAAAGAATTCAAGAGAAATTCAGGTTTTACACAGCGGGTCACTGGTTCCTAAGGATCTGGATAAAACATATGCTGGGCATTGGTTTCTAATTATTACAATGTTTAAAGTCATTAATGTTGTTTCTTTATTTATTTATAGATTTATAGCTTTTAAATTAAATCAGTTTAAAAGTTGTTGTTTTTTTTTTTACTCAGACATTATATTTTATTGGCATTAAATGCATAATTTTAAGGCCACTATATATTTTAAATGACTGTTTTTAGCAGAGAAAAAAATGATAACTTCACTCTGAGATATGAAGAAAGAGAAGGAGAGGAAGATGAGAGATTAATTTCAAACAGTCTGCTCAGGAACATTTGGTAAACTGGAGATTTATACCTCATATGTCATTTACTACTTTTGAGAATCTGTACATGGTGATGTACTGGAGTTATTTCACAGTGTGAAAACATTGTGTGATAACACTGGACAGTTAAAGCAAATGTAAAGCAAACTTGGAGGTTAGTATTATTTGTTACATTAACGAACTGGTGTAGGACAGTCTGTGGTCTCCATGGTCACTGTAAGGTCAGGTCAAAGGTAGCAGTGATCAGTCTGACTTTAGTTGAGGTGGAGGAGAGCTGAAAGGTCAAAGCTTAGAGTGGGACACACCAGCTTCCATTATGGATAAACAGTAATATGTAAGCTAGGGCTCTGAACTCATGTGATTTAGTTTCCCTGGCACAAACCGCCATGTAGGAATCATGTGAAAGGAATCATCTGCTCATCTACACGGGCCTTCCACGGTGTCAGCAGTCAGTAACAGCCTTGTTGCACTCTGATTAAGCGAGGTCTCACCTTCCAGAGGTCATTATTCTTTCTCCCTTTATGAGAGACATCAAGGTCATTTGTTAATTTGATGGATTGCCTGATGTTGAAGACTCCGTCTTCAGTTATTCCGTTGGCTATGAGGTCCCAGTATATCTGGATTATTGGGTAAGCACAAAAATGCTGAAGAGGGTTTTCCTCCCTTTGGTTTGTGTGCGCTGACATTTTCTTCAGAAACCTCCAGTCTCAGTGGTTGTGGCAGCCTTGTCCTGTTTTCATGATAAAAACTACTGAATTAAAGAAGAAAAGAGTAGTAGGGTTGAATAAACTTTGAGCAAATATATTATTAATTAGACCTCTCTTAAACAGAGCTCAAGGTGCCAGGGTGGCACCTTTGAGCGGTCGACCATGTATGCCGCATGGCAGTGCGGCCAGCGCGGGTTCGAGTCCTGACCTGTTGCCCTTTGCCCTTTGCCGCATGCCTTCCCTGTTTCCTCCACTGCTAATACTGTCAAATAAAGCTCTAAAATGGCCAAAAAAATATCTTAAAAACAGAGCTCAACAAGGCTGCCTCAATAGGCCTCGATCATGGGAAGCCTGTGTAGATGAACAGGCTGGTGTCCTGTATGGCAGCTTGTGCCAGACAAGCCAAATCCCACAACTTCAGAGCTGTAGCTCACACAACATTTCTTATCTGTAACAGAGGGTGGGAACCCTCTTTCACTTCTCTGTTTGATGAAGTATGAGTTGAAAATGAGAGGCAACAAGTCCTGTTGTCCACTTCAAAGAATACTGAGTAAAAGTTTTGTTTTAAAATACACAGAAACATAATATCTAACAAAATTTATCACTTAACCTCCCTTGTTGCCATAAAATGCAGAAGCTGCACTAGCCACCACCACAAATGTGGCATCACTAGAAAGTCAGTAGCAGCACGGTTTAGCCATGACCATGTGGTTATCTGCATTTGTTACTTTTATTGCTATAAATATCTTGGAAAGTTGGAAAAACTTGACACACAAAAACACAAAATAGTAAAGAATTTTTATTATCTAAATGTTTTGTTTTCCATTTTAATTTTTAAATTGATATGTATTAACCTAAAATATTACATTTTTTAGATTTGCGCAAAACCTTTATCCACCACATTATCGGCCCTGATTATTTTATATGGTGGGACATGTTTTGTCAGATACTCAAAAATGTCAGTGATATGCTAAAATGTCATACTTCTGACACGCAAAGCTCTCAATGTTTCTGATGGCACCGTACGTGTGAGCCAAATAATTGAGAAACAGTGATGAAAACAACAGTTAATATAAAAGTTATATGTTTCTTTCAACAAATGTACCACAGCAAACAAGATACCTCCCCCAAATAACTATCAAAACATCAAGTACATTAAACAAAGAAATCTTCCAAAAAGTCTTCACTGGGTTAGCACTGCTGCCTCACACCTACAATGACATCTAGAAGGTCTGGGTTTGATTCCATCTTGGCCCGGGTCTCTCTGTGTGGAGCTTGCATGTTCATGTTAATTGGTCACTCTAAACTGCCCATAGGTGTGAATGTGAGTGTGAATAGTTGAATGGTGAATGTTTGTGTGTCTCCCCACGACCCTGAACAGAATAAGCTGAAGAGAATGGATGGGTGGATATTACCAAAGTGATGAATACTTTCTATCAATAACAAATAAGTAACTAAAAATGACATAATATAATATAAGTCTCCCTGTGTGTATAGATTATCTGATCTCTCATAATCAGATGTATTATCAATTAAGCTGCAAATGATGAATATGGCTGCAGTACACACCTTGCATAGTTTGTAAAAAAAATATAACATTACCACAAAGAGTCTAGAAGATGAGAAAGATGAGAAAAAATGCTTTTATGTGGACAAGATTACCATCTTTGTATCTTTAACAAAGTAATTAAAATGCCAACAACTGGTCTTTAATAACAGGTGTTTTTATTTCCACAGAGAAACACCTGGAGGGCTTTTTTAAAGGATCTGGAGTTGGAGCAGTAAAAAAGAGAGAAATGATCACTCAGCAAAATACTTGAGATTGATGAGAAGACTGTTAATGATGAAGCTGCCAGGTGACCTCCCATGGTTTTTTTCTAAAGAAGATGATGATGGTTAATGTTACAGCTAGAAATGGGATGAACACCAATCATCAATCAGGGAGCATAGAGATAGATGACATGCTAAACCCTCTTGACATAATCACTGCTGTCTTTCTGTGTTCTGATGGTTTCTAGAGCAGGAAATGGCACTAAAAATGTCCATGCGTCAGTTCTCTGTTCCTCTGCTGCTTCCCAGTTGTGACACAAAACAGTACAGACTCTGTGCTGTGGGCTGTGAGAGACACTGTTAAAAAGTACAGACCTCAGTCTCTGTCAGAATCAAAGGGGTTCATTGAACTTCCAATGATCTCTTTTGTGAGACTGGGTGAGTGCTCCTTGTCCAAGTCAGAGATTCTCAATAAGCTTCTGAGCAACTCTCAGCAGCACCATGACACATTTGTTCACAGCAACATGCAGTGCGGGGACAGTCCAAGAAGAATATCCACTGGACTGACTGGAATTTCTTAGTATCTTCCTGGTGGAAACACAAACATTGAAATTTTCAGTCAGCCAGTAGCTAACCTTCGTGAGGACATTGCTTCCTTTGAAACACAATAGCCTACTCCTTTTGTGTCAGACATCTGCTGCAGTTTTTGTGGTCTTTGACCATATGGACTCTGACTGCAGTCTACCTATTAACCAACACCACAAGGCGCAGATCTTCTTGGTTGGTAATGGTGAGAGCAGCAATGAGGACAAACTGCAACAAACTGGGCTTATGTAACAACATCATCACAAATGATGCAGACTTTATACAAACTTTGAGAAAAACAGTCAGAGACGTAGTTGAGAACTCAAAGGTGAAGATGATGGACATTACCTATTAACTGGGAATCCTGGTTGATGAAGACTCTACAGAGTGCCAGAGTGCAAAGAAAAATGCAGAAGCCATCACTGCTAAAATTCAAGACATCCTTAAATACAAAGAAGATCAGCTTCCCAGGCAAGGTGAAATATGGAAACAACTGACCTGCTTAGAGAAGGAAGAATTTCAACTTCAAAATATTGGGTCTAAAAATATCAAAGATTACAGAAGTTAACTTCACATACAGAAAACTCTTATCACATTGACTGCCATGACATCCTTCATCAATGCAATATCAAGCCCAGGAACAGAGAGGTTATATTTCCTGAAATGGATGCAACTGAACCTCGATAACATGTCTCACATAAAACTGTCTGAACTTCATGAGAAATATAGAGAAAAATGCAAGAACTCTGAGAACAAAGGAACTCAAAGAAACTGACAGACAACTTTCCAACAGCTCACTGGGGACTGAACACTTCTTCCATAAAATGGGTCAGATCTATGAAGCCTCGCGGTCCTGTTGCTAATATTTTTAGGGGTCCTCATGTTCCTTTTGGCTGAAAATTCAAACCCAATTAAATCCAAAGTTTCCACAAAAAAAAAAAATCACTGGGATGAGCAGGTTCCAGTGCAGGCAGTTTATTAGACATATTAGTTACACACAACACAGACAAAAACCAAAACACAGACAGTACGATCCTTAAGACTACACACACACACACACACACACACACACACACACACACACACACAAGAAGAAGAACGAGACAGAGAAAGATGCAGAGACATGAAGAGAAGAAGAATATGAATATGCACCTTATTTTATACCCTTAAAGATGGTAACTGCCCACTTGCCTTTGACCCCTCCTTATTTACATAAAACAAACTGTGATGTGGTGTGGTGTGGTGTGGTGTGGTGTGGTGTGGTGTGGTGTGGGACATTTGTTGAAGATATTCAGAAAGAACTTGGTGATAAACCGGTTATTTCCCGGGATGTTCTCAGAGCTTTCATGTTTTTGAACAACACTGACAAGGAACAGTTTGCTGACTGGCTGAGTGTCTGTGGATGACCTGACAGACGATTTTAGAAAAGACTTTCAAACATTGAACTTTGAAATGAAAGTGCAACATCTCCATGCACAGCCCCAGAATGAGCTTTTCAACAAAATAATTGGTTGCGCCAAACAGTGGCCATTCTGGCCTGTGATGCAGAAGGAAAAGTCCACACTGAGCACTCTGTTTCACTGCATCGGCCACAGGGTCTGGGTGGACACACTTGGTACATAACAAACAAATGTGTCACTGACATGTGCGCGTCCTCTGATGAGTGGCCAGTGTTTTCATTGCAGTGCCACAAACAAAGACTGGCACCCTTACAAGGATTACAAGGAAATTTACAAAGACTGGAAAATCCCTCAAGATGAAAGCCTTGAGGCATCAGACTACTGGAAATATGTGATGACAAAATACAACAAGGACTTTTCCAGAGAATATGATGCCCAACCTCCTGATATTCCTGCAGCTTGGAGGTTTATCACAAAAGAGCAGGCTGACAAAAGAATAATTTAACATCAAGTAATAACTTCTATTGCAACTTATTTTTAATCTACTGTACAGAAAAACACCGCCCAGATATTGTGATTTTTCTTTTTCTTTTTGTGAGATAGCATACCACATTATCCAATATGGCTGTAGCCAAAATGGCAATATGTAATCCTTAATAAAAAGCAGTTCCTGCTCACGTTTATCTGTGTTTGGTTTTTACCTCATTTAATGAAAAATAATCTGCTCAGAAGTTTTTTTGTGTGTGTGTGTGTGTGTTGCATTTTTGAGTAACTGACTCAGGGAATTACATCTGTGTAGGTTCTCATTCATCCAGGTCACAGTAGGCTCAGGATCTCTCCACCTTTTGGTTTGAGAACTGAAGATGGCTTTCGGATGAGAGGTGAAAGGTCTTCAAGAAACAAAAAGAAGTCCATTCGCCTTTTTTACAAGCTCCATAGATTTAAGGAATTATAATAAACCTTAAGAAAATGTAGCTAGCTGTTCACTACTAATCTTGTTGTTATTGAATAGATGCATGAGATTCCTTTTACTTTGTGTCAGAAAATCACTATATTTGTTATAACTGACTCAGTCTGCATTGTTTTAATAGGACAGTCAAAAAAGAAAATACACAAATCAGTACCAATTATGGGTTTCTGTGTTTCTGTGAGGGCTCTGATGTTAAATGTTTACATGTTCAGTGTTTTAAACCATCATCTGAGTATAAATGCATATTTTTATGTGAGTGATTTTCTTACTCAGTGTATAGAATTTGCTTTTCTTTCATTGGCATGTCTGATCTTGCATATTTACACTTTTTAAAGTATTTACAGAATCATTCAATTTATATCTGTTATAGTTATTTTTTAATTATAGTCACTGAATTATAACCTCAGTGATGTGTATTTGTCATTTTCTTTGTGTCTGTGGAGTGTTAAGTGATAACACAGGATCTCAAAGACTTCAGTGATGTGCATGGAGTCTTGTTTTGATTGGTATAAGTTTTAATGTGTCTGGAGAAGTTAATAAACTATATCCAGCCCCAACTCTGTGACCACAAACCTTCACAAGTGTGTCCACATTTGTCTGGTGAGCTCGGTTGAGCAGCAAAAGAGGCAAAACGAGATCACAAGTCCAAGAGGAGGAGCAAACACAAGATCACAGTTCTGCTCACAGACAAACAGAGACTAAACCTGATTGCACCAAACACAGGCCTCTTAAATATCCTTCGGCACAAACCATTACTAGCAACCAATGAGTGTCTTCTTCAACACTTAACTTTTCAACCTCGAACTAGGCCAAGTTTGAAATAGGACACTAACAGATCATTTTTTCAGCTCCATCAGAGTCTATACATGCATAAAGAAGATCCACCAAAGAAAACCTATGGTCTCAAGGTGAAATTAATTTTGCAGTAAAAAACATTGTGTCACAAACTGAGTCAGAATCTGGACACAGACCTGAAGGAGTGCAGATGGTTATAGATGGTTAAACAGTTTCAGACTCCAGTTACACCACTGTACGAGATTCTGTCCCGCTCTCCATCTTAAAGCTTCTAGCAGCAGCGTGTTTCTAGATTCTCACAAATGTTTTTGTAGTAACATGCTTCAGTCTCATGGTGTCGCTGTTTCTGTTGCAATCACAACTGAAAAACTCACTAAAGCGTCACAGGGTATCACAGTAACGCTTGTACTTTATACTACTGTGGTAATAAAGAGTGAGGCAGCTGTAGCTTTATTTGTACACTATTAGTATGGATGGAAAATCTCATCACATACATACATAGTATAATAGTGATCAGTTATAATATCCCATGACATTCTAAATAAAGTGGGAAATTACACATTTTTCTGAGACAACCAACAACAAGTCTAACTTTATGAAAGTTGCATAGTTGCAAAAATCTGTAACATCCAATAACATAACCAGTAAGGGTTAAACAAAATATCCCCACACAGAAACTGTTTCTCAAAGTCCATAAACAAACTGACATTAATACTTCTGCCATATCTTCCTGTAGTGCATTGCATTTACAAAATCACATGATAAGTGGAAGAAAATGGATGGATGGGTTTTTGAGTATGATGAATCGACCTTAAAATTCCACGTCGACTAATTTTTGTAGTGGATATCATTGGTTATGTCGACAAATTGTTGCAGCCCTATGTGACGATGCTGAGTGATATCACAGAGCTGAATGACCTCTGGTGGTGTGTAGCCACACGACAACATAATTTCTGCTGAGTTGTAGCTGTTTCTGCAGCTGCGATCCATCGCTGTGACAGAGAACGACAGGAAGCGTTTAGAGGCCGTTATTTCTGCAAAAGGAGGATCTACTAAATATTGATGTCATTTATCTGCTGGGGTGCCCAAACTTATGCACCTGCCTAATTTTGTTTTAAAAATTACTGCACACTTTCTGTAAATCCTATAAAGTTCATTTCACTTCTCAAATATCACTGTGTTCGTCTGCTATATGATATATTTAACTGAAACTGCTGATCCAAACAACCAATGACTTATAAAGGAAAATCATGAAAACTTTTGCAAACCACTGTAAATATAATTTTTAGGACACTGAGGTCAAATGAAAAAAAATCAAAGAATCTGTGTAAATGTTTTCATATACTGTAAAAAATTTCCTGTTTTATGGTAAAATACTGGTAGCTGTTGTTGCCAGAGCCTTTGGTGACAATGTAAACCTGTTTACAGTTATTTGCTTAAAAAAAAAAAAAAAAAAAAAAGACACATGTACTGTAAACCTGTTTACAGTAAACAATATTAAAAAACAAAAGGTAAACCTAATTACAGTCCTTCTCTGAGAAAATCACAATACAACTGTGTGATATATTACAGTGTCTTATTGCAAAACTGATCTTTATGGTAAAATACTGGCAGCTGTGTTCACCAGAACTTCACTGTAAAAAATATGGTACAACATGCAAGAGATTACAGCTGGCTGGCTTACACTTCACAATCAACAACTGCTTATGGTTAATTGAAATGAAAATAACAGATAAAGCCCAATGCACACAACGATACACTGTTAATTTTTTAAAGAGTTTTTGCATTTCCACATTTTTGTGAAAAAGATTGAACTGATCCAATTACTCGTCCAGTATGCAGGTACAGCAGTGTTGAGATCTTCTTTAAAACAACATGTGTCCATATAAATATGAATAAAATCCATGGTGCAATAAACAAACATGAAAAAAGTAGCCACTTGCCTGGCTGATCAAGAGTAATGAGTGTCAGAGTCCAGATATGACTGAAGAGTGTACTCAGAATGGGATGGAGTCACACATGGACATGATGCTCATGGAGCTGGAACTTAAACCGTGTGTTGTCACCAGTTCAGCTTGAAGATCCCATGTTAATCATCAGGTGTTCACTGTGGATGGCCACGATCCTTTCTGCAGCCAGAAAACAAAAACAAAACAACAGATCGATGCGGTGCCAAAGCTTGATGCAGACACAGATACAGATACATACTCATGAAAAAAGAAAAACATCCTCTTTCAATTCAAAGGTTTTACATATCAGGATATAATAAAGAAAAAATCCTCTGGTCTTTTTTAGGTTGTAAACTTATTTAAACCCAAGTTCACATTAACAGCATGGCATTACACTGTGTCATTATTTATTAAACTAAGCTAAAATCCAGGGTCAAAATAAGTATATCCTTATTGTTTCCGTGACAATTAAGTGGGACAGTGACAGTCAGGAGCTGATAATCAAATGCACTTGATTAACTGCTCACCAGAAATCTGTGAGCACCCATATAAAAGTCGACCGTTTGGCAGTTTGCTGCTCTGCAGTCCATCACACTACAGTGAGAAAGATTATGTTTCCTCCTCATCCTGGCCATCCTGGCAATCTAGATGGTGAGGATGAGGAGGAGACAGAGACAGAAGCAGCAGGGGAGCCATCTGATCAGGCAGAGAGTGGGGAAGAGGAGACTGTAGTGACCCCCAGACTAGGCAAGACACAGAGGAGGAGTAGAGACAAGATGTTGGAGGAGTATTTGAAGAGGAAGGAAGCCAGGGAGGTAGAGAGAAGGAAGGAAGGAAGGAGCTTGGAGGGATGACAACACACTTCTTGCTCACTTTAGCTCGAGCCACGAGGAGACTCCCTCCACCAAAGCAATCTCGGATAAGAATTAAAATCCAGGAACTAGTCCATAAAGCAGCATTTGGGCCCATGTTTGAGCCATCACAAAATGATACACTTCTTTAGCTTATTAATTTCTTTACATATGAGTTTGCTTTTCGTAGGGTTGGTTTAATGAAGAATCTCAGCCATCCAGGCAGGTAAATGCATTGTGTGAAAACTCAGTTACCTAAACTGGCTTCAAGTTTTTTAAATTCTGAAACATTCTCTGGAGCTTGAAAAAAAGGAGACCGGACTTCTTTTTGTCTCTTGAAGACGTTTCACCCCTCATTCGAAAGGCTTTTTCAGTTCTCAAACCAAAAGGTGGAGAGACCCAGGTATTTAAACCCCTGTGGGCGTAGTCCCCTCGAGGTGGTTATGACCCTCTATTGTTCATGTACATAATCACATGCACCAAGGTGTGAAAGGAGGCATTACAGTCATTACAATCAGTGGTTTCAGGTGAAACCAATTTGGGACTTTGCCCCATTGTTTCAAGTGACCTACTGAGGTCACCTGAACAAAGGTGTGAATGGGGGTTGAGGCGCCCGGGGAGGGAGCTCAGGACTGGACTGTAAACAGCGGAAAGTTGGTGATGTAATGCGCCTCCTCTGTTTAGTGATGGTTGTTCACAGTGGACATAGATGCTTCTTTTACTCCTCTTTCAAACTATCTGTGTTCCCATTCCCAAATGTGAAAGTTGACATCCTCAAAGAGAGACCTTTGACCTTTAGATGCAGATGTTGAGGTGGCTCTTCTATGTTGTGCCATTCATTTGTGAAGAGGCTGTTTGGTTTCTCCAGTGTAGAGGTCAGAGGTTATCTTGAGCCAGTTGAGGTGGTTTGCACATCTGACTAGGATGCCTCCTGGGCACCTCTTGGGTGAGGTGTTCCGGGCATGTCCTACCATGAGGAGCCCCAGGGCAGACCCAGGACACGCTGGAGAGATTATATGTCTTGGCTTGCCTGGGAACGCCTTGGGGTCCCTCTGGATGAGCTGGTGGAGGTGGCTGGAGAGAGGGAGGTCTGAGCTTTTCTGCTTAGG
The DNA here is from genome assembly GCA_024447675.2 of Pterophyllum scalare. Taxonomy (NCBI): domain Eukaryota; kingdom Metazoa; phylum Chordata; class Actinopteri; order Cichliformes; family Cichlidae; genus Pterophyllum; species Pterophyllum scalare. The sequence goes on along the minus strand of JAMQGT020001683.1, from coordinate 34,438 downwards.
CTGCTGCCCCCGAGACCTGGCCTTGGATAAGCGGAAGAAGATGGATGGATGGAACATTTTGACTGTTTAGTTCATTTCTTTCCTTTACATAATTGTGTCTTGTTCTAATGAGAATGGCTGACAAGCATCCTTAATTATATGATACTAACAGTTCCCAGAATTTCTGACAAACCTCTAACTTGAGCTCTGCTAGAATTTGTACCCAGTGCAGCAAATGGTCTAAATATCAGATCTTTGATAAATTATTATAATTAAATGACACTTGACATAAAATGACATAAAATGAGCAAAGCTTACTAATAATCACAATTACAATTTCAAAATATAGACGCAAGCGGCGATAAAGGCCCTCGCCGCCTGTGAGCCTCCGTGAACCACCAGCGAGCATCGAAAAAAAAACCCAGCGAGCTGCCTGCGAGCCCCGCAAACCTCCAGCGATCCCACTGAGAGCCGCTACTCCTGCCAAATGTAAAATCCGATTGAGAGATGTTACTCTATGTGTTTCCACTAGGTGGCGCTGTGACTGTCATTCAATAATGTCCTGTGGATGTGTTCAGGAGTGGGTCCTTAACACACTTGTTAAGTTTAGTGTCTGTAGGTGTAACGCCCTAGGAGGAGATGTCTCAAATAAAAGGTGTGCATGATCGCCAACTTAGCAGGGGCCACTTGCGACCGCATCCCATGCGACTCCGCCCATTTTTGGGCCTACGCCCCTTATGATTACAATAGGCTCCTCGCCGACCCTTCGGTTGGCTCGGGCCTAATAACCTCACTGTTTTCACAGACTCACTGCAGTAAAGTCAGTGTGCACCCTTAACACTGTTACTCAGCCAGTTAGTCTAACAGGTACTTGAACATGATATAATCTGTACACGACTTGTACAGATGTTGTGGCAGCATGTGCAGCCGTATACACAACATCTTTTTGAAAGAGTGGTGTATACACCCCCCCAAAAAAAGGAAAGTCTGTATGTCCATGCAGCCGCGGGTACATGAACGTCCAGGTTTCCCTGCACGCTCAGGCCAGCAGGGGGCAGACAGCGCTTTTCATTCAGACTAAGTTTCCCACATCCTGTTGGAAAAACTTTGCCGCGTATCCTCAGCTGACCTGCAGCTCGATGGCGTTTTTCTCTTGATTTTTAAGTTTCATGTAGAAGCCGCTGCCACCATGTCCCCCCGCACAAAGCGAAAAGTTTTTAGTGGCCTTTGTGTCTTTAGTGTCTTCGTCCTTTCAGTAGTGGGGGAGGCAGCGTTTGAGAGATCCCCCCGGGGCGATGCAGGAGCTCCGGACAGGCCTGTGTGACTTGGTCGTGGAAGGTAGGACCTACCTGGGCAGGCTGGTCGGGAGCAGACGCTGCTGTCGGTGCAGAAGGTGAGTTTTGGCTTATTTAAGGAGGCAAATTTGCATATGTGTTTGTGTATTATCAGGATTATATTACCACAGTTTTTGTTGCATTCAGTGTTAGAAACTGTGTTTGAAATGAGCTCCTGAGTCTGACTTTGCGGTGTGTTAATGCGTGATGTGCACAAACAGAGGCAGTCACTGTGGATGCACCCTACCGTGGGTAATTGTTGGATTTCCTTTGCAAATTATGTGCCTGACATGCTCACACATAAGTGGCCCTTTGGTGTGTGCCATGTTGTGTGAGACACAGTGAAACTGAGCAACTTCCTGGTTGGTTACTTTTCAGTCTGAGTTTGTGCTTCTTACGGTGAACGCAGGCTGGAACAAACCGTGTCTCCTACCTTTCCACTCCCCAGGCTTTCTCTCAGGTTCTGGCTGTTGCTGCAAGCAGTGTGGCCGCTGGTCTAAATGTGCTCCTACAGTATATCACACAATTCCTGCAGGCCTCTGGAATTCAAGGTAAGGCTGCATAGCCCTGACTTTTCCTAGCTGTTACCTAACCAGCTGCACATGAACCTTTTTCCTTATTTTTCCTCAGACTGGCTGGGTCCTTAACGTATTCATGCTCTACACAAACTGCATGTTAGAGATAGTGATGCACCAGTCTGATATGGTGTATTAATAACATTTCTGTTGTTTTGTTGTCAGCTTCCAGCGCAGAGTCACCTCTACACTGGAATTCTGAAATGGCCTAAAATGCACATTTACACTGAACCCAGAACAGCACACTGGTCATAGTTCAGTTCTTTTTTCAAAGTGAAGCGTTGAAGATTCAGATTGTTGTGCATGAAAATGTTAAATGAACTGGTTCTTATAGAGCACTTTTCTACTCAACTTTGAGCACTCAAAGCGCTTTTATACAGCATGCCTCGTTCGCACACGGGCATCTTTTCTACAGCTAAGTGTTTTCTGTCAAACATTCACATTCTGATGGTTGCATCGAAGAACAGCTTGGGGTTCAGAATTTTGCCTAAGGGATACTTTGGCATGCAGACTGGAGCAGCCAGAGATCAAACCGCCAACCTTCCGATTAGTAGGTGACCTGCTCTACCTCCTGAGCCATGACTACTTGACCATTGTGCCTAAAATTGTGTTGAATGAAGCATGTTTTCTAAAGGGCTCAGAGTAGAAAAGCACTGTATAAGAACAAGTCCATTTACCATAATCATTGTTTTCCACTTCTCCAGTCTGTGGTCATATTGTGATGATTGGTGTATATGTTATTGTCATTTAAGCTTTACCCTTTTTTACATTTGACAGCAGTAAAAAAAAAACAACCCATAATCTCATTATTTTAGCCTTAAATATGATGAACAGAGGTCATACAAAGGTCAGAGGCTTTCTTGACACAGACACCAGAGCTGAAATAGGGTGGCACAGTGGTGGAGTGTTGTCACTGTCACCTCATAGCACCAAGATTCCTGGTTTATATCCTGGCTGGGCTTTTCTGTATTTGCATGTTTGACCCACTCCAGAATGCCTGGGGTGGGTTTCCTCTGGTACTCCAGCTCTTCATATCTTTGTAGCTTAGAGTAATAATGACTTTATTTCATTCAAACAAAAGTTTAGTGTGTTTAATGTAAAACTGCTAATAACCTCGGGATGAAGAGAAATGTGCAGATATTGTAGTATTATGTTAAATATCATTGCTTGTGCTTGTTTCCCACAGTTGGTCTCCCCATCAGCAAAGTGACCCCAGACGGCCTGATCTTTGTTGCTCAGTGGGTTCTCATAGCTCTCATTTGCTACTGGCTGATTTCTCTCGCCTTCCGATTGGTTGCCTCCACTCTGATGCGTGCCTTATGGTTGCTGAAAGTTGGGGTGGCTTTAACCTGTTTTGGACTAATCCTGAGCGACCACCATGTGGGCACAGAGATGATGGCTATCCGACTGGCTGTTTTGTTGTGTGTCTGTGCCATGCTGGGCGTCGGGACTTGGCGTGGTTCTAGCGGGGCTGAGAAAACTGCTCACCTAGAGGAGCAGGTGAAGATCCTGGAGAGACGGTTGAAGGACATGGAGAAGTGGACAAGGACAGAAGAGAAGTGAACAGAGGAGGGGATCAGAGAAATCCGTTGTTATGCCTTAAATATAGAATGACAAAGCTATTAAAAATCCTGGACCTCCACTTATAGAAGTCAAAGAAAAACAGTTCAGAGCTCGCCTGTTTATTTTTAATTTTCCTTCAGAATCACAGTAAGCACAGTACAGTGCAAGCAGGTTGCTAATAGGTCATTTGGCTCAGAGGGAGGAGCACCTACCCATGGCTGACTAGAGATCAGAAATGAACTGACTGGATGCAGCTGTCTTGCCAGTTTCTTTCAGCGATCCAGTTGGATCTCACATAGCCTCTCAGATGAGACTCTGGACAGGATGTAGTTTGATGAAATACAGCTTCTTTTTATTTTTTTGTTTGAGGGCAGCCTTTTTGTGAGGCCATTTCTGTAGGAGAAAAAACCTGCTGTGGGGCTCGCTGCTGACTGCTTAAACTCCCAGCAAGATGTCCAGCAGCGTGCTGCTGTCCCACATGTGATCTTCAACACTGTCCGATGATCCACAGATGATCAACTCTACATGGCACAAAATTATGAAAGCAGTTGCTGGCTGGATCATACACAACAGAGGAAGCTAGAAGGGCCACTGTGTAAATGTTTGCATCATGTCACACTTGCCTGTATGTAGCCATGCATGAGCAGCTCATGCATGGCTACATACATGAGCAAGGACTTGCTTCACCTATTCAGGTGTGGTTTGCTCAAATCTTACTCTGCATACCCTAAATGGTAACCAGCCACATGTAACAATTAAGAAACACACACTTGACTGAGAAACACTCAATCCTCTACTGATCATGTCAGTTTACTTCTGTGTATTTTGCCTTGTGAGAGCAGCAGCTAGTGGAAGAGTCACAGGAAGCTCAGAGCTAAGCAGGGGCAGTTTCGAGGTACTTCACAGCTTTTCTTTGCATCACTGCAGAAAGTTTCTACTTCAAACTGCAGTCATAAGCTCAGATGAGACGATGCTTTGGCTTCTCTGTGAGGTTACAAAGGCTGCAGCATTCGGGAAGCTTTCATCACACTTGTCATCTCAGTGAATATGATTTCGTGTCTCCCATCAGCTCTACAGGCAGCACATGAGGAGGTGCAGGAGGAGGAGCCAACGTGATTGTAATGAGTCTTTGAGCTGAAATGAGACTAGTCCAAATAAATCAGGCCAATATGGTAAATACATTTTTAATTGTATTCATCTTGGGCCTGTTTTTATTTATTTCACTAATAAATAATTCAGAAAATGTGATTTCTTGGATGTTTTTGTTACTTGCCTTCCACAAAGTCTCTTCTTTATTGTGAGGAGTGCAGCTTATGAATTTAACACTGAATTGAGATCAGTTGTTGGACTGGTGCAGCTTTAGTTCGTCCTGTTCTTTCACCGTAGTTAAAACAGACTAAACTGGGGTCTCAAACCTGCGGCCTGTGAGCCACAGTTCCAGGGCTCCTGTGCTTTTAACAGAGAAACAGATAAATATGAAAAATGTTTCAGAACCTTAGCAGCAGTGGCTAGCATTGATATATACTGATTTAAAATCCAAAAACTAAACTGTGGAGGAAAAAGAGTGCATGGACACATTTGCTTTCATTTTCTTACTGGTTTGTTTGACTTTAGTCACAATAAAATTTAATATTTCCTTTATTCGGTTTAATTTTACCATATTTAAAACCACTAGCTTGCTTTTTTTTTTTAATGTATTTATTTGCAGGCTGCTTTTATTAATTTGCACCAAAACAGGTAGGATCTACATAGTGAGCTCTGACTCTTTCAAAGTCAACATAAAAATAACATTTTTCCTCCACAAATCTAAACAAGGAAAAAAGTTTATTATTGTTCTATGACTCCACAGCTTCAACAAATGCATGGTTTTATTGTAATCAAAATTCAAAGCACCAAATAATCATGAATAGCTCACTGTAGAATAGTTGCATGCTAAAATATTTTAACTGCACCCATTAGTGTTTATAGGCTGAGTTCATTAGGATAAAGATAATATAAACTTTATTTCTCCCAAAGTTGGGAAATAACTTTTTACCTGTTTTAAGAAAGAAAAGAAAGCTATAAATATGTTTTTTGGCTCTAAAATCCTCTGAGGTAGCTGGAGGTGCAGAGGCATGGGGTGGTGTGACCTCCAGCGTGCAGATCGACAGTGACGAGGTTGGAGTGCCAGGTGGTGATGAGGAGAAGCTCAGCAATGCTAGAAATCCAACAGCCCGGAGGCATGGCATCCTCAAGTACCTCATGGCTACACAAGTCTCACCCCCCCCCCCGGCTACACAAGTCCCCACCCCCAACTCCACCGGTGCAGAGTCCAAAATGGTACAGGGGCTTTATGTTCAGCCTACATACCAGATCCAGTCATGCCTCACTTAATGCATCAGAAGGACATTGCATAGGACACAGTATGCCCCACCGTATCTTAAAGGCCTCATAATATCATATGGTAAATGGACTAGTTCTTATATAGTGCTTTTGTACTCTAGCTAAGCACTCAAAGTGCTTATATAACACGTTTGCAATTGTTTTCTATTTCAAAGTGCTTTCTATCAAACATTCACACTCTGACGGTTGCATCGGAGATTAACTTGAGGTTCAGTATCTTGCCCAAGGATACTTTGGCACGCAGACTGGAGCAGCCAGGAATCAAACCACCAACCTTCCAATTAATAGATGACCTGCTCTACCTCCTGAACTACAGACACCCCACACATAACCAGATACTTACAGGTGTTGGTCATAAAATTAGAATATCATGAAAAAGTTGATTTATTTCAGTAATGTCATTCAAAAAGTGAAACTTGTATATTATATTCATTCATTACACACAGACTGATATATTTCAAATGTTTGTTTCTTTTAATTGTGATGATTATAACTGACAACCAATTAAAAAAAAGAGTGATGCTGATAAACTAGATACTGAATTTGTTACTTTGAGACATGCCTATTATCAGTCCTTATTATCCCGCTGTCCTGAAAGCTCCTTGAAAAGCCTTCAGCTTATATGTGATGAAAGCTTCCCAATGAGTGCTGCAGCCTTATATATATATATATATATATATATATATATATATCTGAAATAAACTTTTTTTTCAAAGTTTCAGAAGAAGCTGGGATGTCTGTATTGTTACTACCTCTATTGTGTTCATCCCACTTTACCAAGTGTGTTACACAAATTGTTTAAAACCTGCATTGCACTGACATTTCCCAAGATTATGTAACAATAATAATAAATCGTAAGACAATTGCCAGTTTGTGGATTGCCAATCCACAGGCTACAGTGTTTTATGGTGGGTGTGGGAGGAGGGACAAGGGAGAGGTTTATCGTCGTGAACACAGTTGTCCTAATCCGCTCTTAGAGGATAGAGGCTTAGTGGGACCTCAGGTTAGGTTGATCACAACTTGTCTGAGACACAATCATCCAAACAACCAAAGCATTTTATTTGTGTGCTCGGATACGTTACTTTTTCTTCTATGAAGTCATCTCGCCCTCTTTTCTCTGGCTCTATCATTTGTTTTCTGGTCAGCTCTACGGGATCCATTGAAGGAGCTCCACATCCCCCTGGGCAGATTTAGAGTCCTGCAGGCTTTTAGAAAGCACTCTTTAAAGAGATCTGTCAGACTTTTATTTATTTACATTTCTTTTTATTTAACCAAGACTTCTCAAAATGAAAGACCGACTAGCACAGCTGAAGGAGGTAAGCAGAACTGTGTCAGTTTAAAGGTTTTATTTTGTCGTGTGGAGCATGTGTTGCTAGCACAGGCCCTAACGAGGCTGTAATATGAATGGAACAGTAGTAGCCTACATACTGCATGCACTGTGTGTATGAGCACTGCTGCTTGAGTGTTTACAATGACAAACATGTTGTCCTGCATTTTTGCCAAACAAAATATTTCAGATATGATGATATAGAAACTGGATCATTCAAGAAAATGTTCCAATTCTTTTGTTTGTTTTTAAAGAAGGTATCCTACTCCCATATCTATCTATCTATCTATCTATCTATCTATCTATCTATCTATCTATCTATCTATCTATCTATCTATCTATCTATCTATCTATCTATCTATCTATATATATATATATATATATATATATATATATATATATATATATATATATATATATATATATATATATATATATATATATATATATATATATATATATATATATATATATATATATATATATATATATATATATATATATCCATATCCAGTGATTTATGGTCTGTGTGTGGATTTGTGGGGTAGTGGGACTGAGCGCACTCATGTGTGTGTTTAACAGAAGAGTGATGCAGGCGGAGAGGATATCGAGGTTCCTGTGGAGAATGAAGCTTTCATGGATGATTTCTTTGCTCAGGTATTCTGTTTCTCTGTCTGTTCCACACTCCTGAACGAAAATGCATTTTTTACTTTCTGATCTGTATGTCTCTGTGTGTTTTTGTGTGTGTGTCTTTCAGACTGAAGATATTCGTAGTAGTATTGACAAGATTGAGGAGAGTGTTACAGAAATCAAAAAACTCTACTCCACCATCTTGTCAGCCCCAACATCTGACCAAAGTAACCACTTCAGACACACATGAATAAACATTCATATTCAAATTGTGCAAATAAGCTGCTTCTTATTGTTTGTTACTGCTCGCTGTTAGTAATGCTCCACTTTCCCGTTCTCTTTCAGAAACACAGGACGATGTTGAGGCTGTCACTAATGAGATTAAAAAGTCGGCCAACAATGCAAGAAACAAACTTAAGAGTCAGTATTTGTTCTTTTGAAATTATTCTGAACTTCTGATGATCTCTTTGTACATATGACAGAAAAATGAAGAAGAAGAAAGCGGACGTAAACAGTGTAGTGGTGTCTGAGAGTGGACGCTGTCACTCAGGTCCACTCGGCTGTTGTGTTGGTCTGTGATCTGATGAAACTGCACTGGAAAGCATGTTGACACCCAGTTCTTAACAGTCTCAGTTTTGACTCTCTGGTTAACACATTAGAACATTTCAGCCGTAATTTTTTTGCAGCTATACTTGGCCAAGAAACGATGATCATCTTGTTGTTTCGTGAAATGTCATATTTATGGTACACCTAATGTTGTGTTTACATTTACACAGTTTTGCATATTTCAGGAAAAGCAGCTGAGGCCAGCGTCTTTCACAGTAATAACACAATATGTAAGGAAGGCCTTTTCCTGTGTGTGCATCAGGTATTGAGCGCCAGCTGGAGTCAAACACAGACGAGAGGGCCTCAGCTGACCTCAGGATACGCAAGTCACAGGTCAGACAGTCACACACTATTTGTTTTGTTGGACACAAACTATGCAGAGGTTACAGGTTCTCATGCTTTTTTTTCTTTTTTGATACCTAAAACATTCTTAACCATCTTTACAATAACCACAGGAAAGCTTAGGTGGAGACAGCCGCTGATTTACTGTTACTATTCTACTAACAGCCTCCGCCTGTCATGTTCTGTGGCAGTTCACATAGTAACAGCACATACCTCATGCAGGTTGCATGTACTGAACTGCACGATACAATCATCTGCCATCACACTGAAATATAAAGATGGGCACACAATTTTTAAAGTTAACGTTCTCATTTGTCTTCTTAACACGTTGAAAAGCCTCCTTATTTCTCTCAGCACGCAATCCTGGCCAAGAGGTTTGTAGAAGTGATGACAAAGTACAACGAGGCTCAGATGGACTTCAGAGACAAGAGCAAGGGACGAATCGCCCGACAGCTGGAGATCAGTGAGTTACAGCAGTCACACAAAAGGAATATATGATTACATCATACCTCGGTGTGGAGACCCTTTAGAGGCACAGCCTCAGGATCCACTTCATCTTTGTTTACTCAGTTTTTACATCATGTGAACAGATTCATAAAGTGCCCAAAAATGGTCTTACTTCTCCTTTAAATATTACATGGTGGTTACTGTCCTAACACTGTGTTTTCCCTCTTTGTCATCACATCTTGTTGTCTCCTATTATGCTTATTGTTATCACCGTTGTTGTCACACATGAGAGAATTACAGCTCCTGAGCTCATAGCTCAACTCTTGTCATTGTGTACTGTTGTCAGAGATAGGAACATCATTTCTGACCTTTTATGAGCTTCTTCATTTAATTTTTAGGTAATAAACCTTTGTGATAAATCACTGACAGACTCCAAAGAGGCGTATGTGTAATAACAGCAGCTGTGATCTTGCAGTTATGTTCAAAGTTACTGTCAGAGAACAAGATCAAGAAGCTAAATTCAAATTTTAAATAGATTGTGGGGCTGATGCATGGCATTATTAGGTTATTGCCTTTCTTTTATTCTTTCTGCTTCCTGTGAGCTATTAACGGGTCATGTGTGTGCTCTGTTTCTATCAGCTGGAAAATCAACAACTGATGAGGAACTAGAAGAGATGCTGGAGGGAGGGAACTCTGCTGTCTTCAGTGCAGGGGTAAGACTGTCAGTTCATGGATGTGGTCATGTATACACATGCACAAAGGGCAAACACCTTCAGCAAACCAGCATCTGTGCCAAAAACGGCTGTGGTCAGACAGCTGGAACTCTTAATGGGTTACAGTGAGACTGCCAGATGTTGATGCTCTTTCCAAATCCAACAATTCAGACCCTCTCTTACAAACTGGGAACATGTTATCATTGTCTCATTGGTTTTATTTGATGACAGGCACACTGTGATCTCCACTCCACATATTCCATTGCTGGATGCCTTTTTTATTATTAAAAATATGTCATTTATTTATATCTCCACATAGCCAAGCCAAGCCAATTTTATTTATAAAGCGCTTTAAAAACAGCAAGTGCTGAACAAAGAAAACAGGACACAACAGTACACAAGAAAAGTGTAGATAGAAAGGTAACACACAAGATAAAAGCAACAATAAAATACATAGCTTATCATAAGTCAAATAATAAAATAGTATAAAACAACTGAAATCAAGATCTCAAACCTGGTCAAAAGCCAGGTGAAATAAGTGGGTCTTAAGAAAAGATTTAAAAGTGGCCAGCAAAGAGGCCTGTCTAATATGCAATGACAGCAAGTTCCACAGTTTAGGGGCTGCCACAGCAAAGACTCTGTCCCCCCTGAGTCTCTGCTTGGTCTTCGGTACATTCAAAAGCAATTTATCAGCTGATCTGAGTGCTTGGTAAGGGGAGCGTAGGTGCAGTAACTCAGAGAGGTATGATGGAGCAAGGCCATTTAAAGACTTAAAAGCAAATAAAAGAATCTTAAATTGAACTCTAAAATAAACAGGTAACCAGTGTAATGAAGCTAAAACAGGGGTAATGTGCTCCCTCTTACATATTCCAGTCAAAAGCCATGCGGCGGCATTCTGGACCAGCTGAAGACGAGCCAGGGAGGACTGGTTAACGCCAATATACAAAGAGTTACAGTAATCCAGCCGGGTCGTAACAGCTTCAAAATGATCTTTCAACAAGATAGTTTTAATCTTGGCAAGTTGTTTCAGGTGAAAGAAACTGGATTTCACCACAGCAGTAATCTGACCCTTCAATTTAAGACTCTCATCCATCTTTACACCCAAATTTGTGACCGTGGGCTTTACATACTGGGAAAAAGGACCCAGATCCACAGAAGTTGAACCCCCATTGATGCCCGGACCAAAAACGATCACCTCCATCTTATTTTCATTAAAATTCAGGAAATTCAAAGCCATCCAAGCTTTGATTTCATCAAGACACTTTGTTAGGGTCTGTAAGGAGTTCGCATCGCTATGTTTTAGGGGCATATAAATCTGGGTATTGTCAGCGTAGCAGTGGAAAGCAATTTTATGCTTTCTGAGAATAGAACCAAGGGGCAACAAATATAGAGAAAACAGCAACAGTCCAAGTATTGAAACCTGGGGTACCCTACATGACAAAGGAGCACAGGATGATATAAAGTCATTTAAGCAAACAGTAAAAGTTTGCTGGGTCAAGTATCATCTAAACCATGCTAACGCCGTGCGCTGAATACCTACACACCACTCTAGATGAGATATTAAAATACTGTGGTCCACCAGCAGCTGTCAGATCTAAAAGAAGTAGAATCGCATAGTCACCCGCACCTGTAGCCAGGAAAATGTCATTAAAAACCCTTAGCAAGGCAGACTCTGTGCTATGAAGAGGCTTGAAGCCTGACTGAAAGACCTCGAGGATATCATTTTTGTCCAAAAAGGCTTTCACTTGGCTATATATGGCCTTTTCCAGAATTTTAGAAAGAAAGGGGAGCCTCGACATAGGCCTAAAATTAGACAATACAGTGGAATCCAGTCCAGGTTTTTGAATCAATGGTAAAACTGTCGCATGCTTACAAGAATCAGCAAGCACACCAGAGGACAGGCTGCTGTTAATAATAGCAAGAACAGCTGGGCCTAGTACAGGAAAAACCTCTTTAAAAAATCGAGGTGGGATAACATCAAGCCTGAGGGCTTCACGTGGCCTCAAACTGGTACAAAGCAGCAGAGCAGGGAACAGAGACTGATGGGTCAGAAGTAGGAGGTGAAATGAGAGCCCTAACATTTTCCACTTTTGCCACAGTTGACAAATGCTCTTGTTTGGCATCTTTCACGGTTGCCTGGTAGCAACGCCAACAGTCCTTTAATATTTCAAAATACACCTGCAGCTTGTTTTTTATCCATTTTCGTTCAGCTTTTCTGCATCCATGTCTGACTGCACGAGTTGTGTCATTCAACCAGGGCTCAAATTTAGTTCTGGGCCTCCTGGACTTTACTGGAGCCACTATATCTAAAACAGACTGGCAGACAGAATAAAACCAGCAGGTGAGCACCTCTGTATTAGAAGACTCAGGAATGCCACAGTTTAAATCAAAAAGAGTAGAGAAATGTGTAGCAGTAGACGAGTTAAAAACATGACAGCGCCACGCCGGAGCAACAATGTTGCAGGGCAAAACAAGGTCAAATAACACAGGCATGTGGTCTGAAAACACAGCGTCACAAATTGACAGGTTAGAAATAGACAAACCATATGTTTAAACAAAGTCCAGAGTGTTTCCACATTCTTGTGTGGGCCCCGACACCCACTGTATAAAATTAAAAGCCGACTAAACTTAAAAAGTCCTTAGCCATCGGCTTATCGGGACAGCACACATGTATATTAAAATCTCCAATAAAAAGGGCTTGATCATATTTAGGCATAAATTCAGACAATAATTCAGAAATTATTGTCTGAAATTATTATACATTACAATGGTGTCTGTGTGTCAGGTAAGTAGGCTGCACCTCTTTCGCGAGGGACGTCCAGGCAGGAAATGTCAGCAGAACTTTCATTTCAAAATGATTTTTTTACTATAAGGAGAACCAAAGCTGAAATAATTAGTCAGCTAACAGAAAACAAACAAACATCTGTTTTGACAGCCAATGAAATCATTTTTAAGCCAAACGTCTCCATCAAATGCTCAGCTTTTCAAATGCGGTGATTTCCTGCTTGTCTCGGTCTTCCATAATAAATGATGAATATGTTTGTTATGTTGTGACATTTCTTACACTTTGCGGTAATTAGACCAAACTGGGAGGTTTCAGACCATGTGGTTATGAACTTACAATTACTTGTAGTGTATTCTTTTTATTATATCTATTCTCTTAATGTCCTTTTCACCACACACCCCCTCCCTCCACAGATCATGGACTCTAAGATCAATCAGCAGGCCCTGAATGAGATTGAGGCTCGTCACAAAGACATCATGAGGCTGGAAAGCAGCATTAAAGAACTCCACGACATGTTTGTTGATATCGCCATGCTGGTTGAGAACCAGGTTTGTAAGGTCAAGATTTAAAAATTAGCAGCGGGTGTCAGATTAGCGCCAACAACTGTGAAAACCCCCAAAGTGGAATCAGGAGTGACTCCTAAATTTAGGAAGATACAGGTTGTTCTCTATTTTTGGAAGGGCCTGTTAGAGTCTATTTTATTCTACATACAGTCATACAGCACATTGTTGTATTAATGTTTAATTAATGGGCGGCATAAGGATTTGAGCCAGTTTGATGAAGGCCAAACTGTGATGGCTAGACGACTGGGTCAGAGCATCTCCAAAACTGGAGCTCTTGTGGGGTGTTCCTGGTCTGCAGTGGTCAGTATCCATCAAAAGAGGTCTGAGGATAGAACAGTGGTGAATCAGCGGCAGGGTCATGGGCAGCCACGGCTCACTGATGCACGTGGGTAGTGAAGACCAGCCCATGTGGTCCGATCCAACGGACGAGCTTCTGTAGCTCAAACTGCTGAAAAAGTTAATGCTGGTTCTGATAGAGAGGTGTCAGAATACACAGGGCATCAATTTGTTGTGTACCAGGCTGCTTGGCTGCAGACCAGTCAGGGTGCCCGTGGTGACCCCTGTCCACCATCGAAAGCACCAACTATGGACAACAATGGAGGACGGTGGCCTGGTTTGATGAATCACGTTTTTCTTTGACATCACATGGATGGCAGGGTGCATGTGCATCGCTTACCTGGGGAATACCTGGCACCTGGATGTACTATGGGAAGAAGGCAAGCCGGTGGAGGCAGTGTGATGCTTTGGGCAATGTTCTGCTGGGAAACCTTGGATCCTGCCATCTATGTGGATGTTACTTTGACACGTGCCACCTACCTAAGCATTGTAGCAGGCCATGTACGATGGCTGTGGCCTTTCAGCAGGATAATGTGCCCTGCCCCAAAGCAAAATGATTCAGGAATGTTTTGAGGAGCACTTGGCCTCCTAATTCCCTGGATCTCAATCCAATCGAGCGTCTGTGGGATGTGCTCAGCAAAGAAGTCCAATCCTTGGAGGTCCCACCTCACATTTTACAGGACTTAACATCTTGGTGCAGATACCACAGCACACCTTCAGGGGTCTAATGAAGTCCATGCCTCAACGGGTCAGGGCTGTTTTATCAGCAAAGGGGGACCAACACAATATTAGGCAGGTGCTCATAATGTTATGCCTGATCGGTGTATGTAATAGAACATAGACACAAGCTAACCACAGGTAGCATGTGTCTATGTTCTCTACACAAAATATACAACATGGCACATTCCCACTTCCTGTGTAATAGTAGGTTAAGGATCCTGAAGAGTTGATTCCGTTCATCTGGACACAGTGTTTTCAGTGGGAAAAACACTTTGTCACTCATTCAAGTGACTTCTTCGGTTTCAGCAGACTGCAGGTTTCCAGGCTTATAAATCAGTGGTGCTAGTTTCTGTCATGATACAATGTCCTGTCTATAAGCCTGGAAACCTGCAGTCTGCTGAAACTGAAGAAGTCACTTGAATGAGTGACAAAGTGTTTTTCCCACTGAAAACGCTGCGTCCAGATGAAACAGAATCAACTCTCTGGGATTTCCTTACACCTGAGCATCAAGACAGTAGGCTGAGGACAAAACAGCAGATCAGAACAATGCTTGCTTCTCTCATGTTATGTCTTGTGTCCCCTCATAGGGTGGAATGATTGACAGAATTGAGAGCAACATGGACCAGTCAGTGGGGTTCGTGGAGAGAGCGGTGGCCGACACCAAGAAGGCTGCCAAATTCCAGCAGGAGGCACGCAGGGTGAGTGCAGACTGACTGTTGCTGGCTTCTGTGCTCTGAGGTTAGTTTTTCAGCCAGCCAAACACAATGATGACACAAGCCTGTGCTCAAGCCACTAATTACACACACTTATGAGGGACTGGTGCTGAAACTACATAGAAACTGTTCATTGTTTTAGCCCTTGTGAAATTAATAGTCTGGCATCTGATGATTTTTATTTCTATCAAATTATTTTACTGACTAAGAAAGTTTGTAGCAGGCCTGCAGTTGAGCGAGCGCACCACAGATCAGTTAAACTGACATCACTGAAGTATTCAGCTGGTTGAGGGTATCACACATTTTCAATCTGAAATGCTCTTTGTTTGTATGTTTAGGATCTTTGTGCTGCAATAATGATTTTTCACATCTTTAGCTGATTCTGCTCTGGTGAGTCTCTGAACGCCAATCTGTCAATAAATGCTCGTGTTCCATTTCCACAGGCGGTCAGATTTATGCCTCGGCCACTCCAGAAGCACCACGTTTACCAAATCAGCAGCTGGCTTTGGCTCATGGGTCATAAATGGGCTTTACACCATTGTGCAGGTGCTTTGATGCTCATCCAAAGGACTCTCAATCAGCCAGCTTATTTGTCATTTTCAGATATTCCTGTGCAAATTTTTTTTTTTTTATGAACCAAACTGTTGATTTTGGCAAACAAGTTAAACCTTAATGACTTGCATGCTCCAGTGACTTTAAAACTGTTGCAGTTTGGGCACTTTGTGAGTCTGAAGCAAACATCTGTAACTGTTCAGATAGCTCAGGGCCTGGATTGTAGTTGGCGGGTGTGATCTAGCCTTGGCCAGTTTATTGTGGATTTGAATTTGATTGTGCTCAGCTCGGGGTTTGTCGGGGTAAGTAGGCTCGTTTAACACCAGCTTTGTTTCTGTCTCTGATCCCTGCTCCCTCCCCCAATTTGTTTCTCCAGAAACAAATGATGATCTTCTGTTGCTGTGTGATTTTGGCCATCGTCCTCGGCTCCTTTGTCTACAGCTTCATCAAGTAGAAACCCTGGAATGAAGCAAGTCAGCCTACAGTACCATCTGAGTCCACACAGAAGGGTGCAGGGCACGGCTGCTTTCATGTGGTCCTGGGCTCACTTTACTATCATGTCAAATAACAGGAATAAAGGCTGCACATTCATTTCACTCATTATCAGTTAAATCACAGTGAATTACAGTAGCTTTCTTAGCTCAGACTAATTAATTTACCATTTACTTTTCAGTTTCATTGCAGTCTGTGGACCATCATGGGCATATCTGGAATATCTGTCCTGCATTCCTTATTTATGTAATAAGAAATTTAATATGACTCTGTGGACAAAACAGAAATGAAACACCGGAGACCTTTCATCACAGTGGCTGGGCCTGAGCATCACTGAAACACCATGTTCAAAAATGTAGACATTCTAATGCTATGTAGATGTTTGTTGAGTGTTGTATTGCGTGTTGTATTGCAGGAACGTTAGTGGATTACATTAGCTCATCACTGCATAGCTGTGTCCAGAGAAGTGAAAATCTGTGTATCAAACTGTCAGGATGATTTTGGTAAATATGTCTCTCATCTTTCACTCTGACTTCACTGTATTTCCTACTGCAGTACTTGTATGAAGTCTTCGGTATCATGTGCAGAATGTGTCTGTGTGTGTGTGTGTATTGTTAACTAACCTTTAAAAAAGATGCAACAGTGGATGAAAGGTCACCAAAATATTTCCATAAATTGTCTCAGGCCTATTTAATTTGCTTTCATTGCCTGTTTTGTCCACTTACTCATATTTAGAAAAGTGGATCTTCTCATTGATAGATCTTATGTATCTCTGAACTCCATGGATCTGATTTTCAAACAGCTTTTGAACAGGAAGAGAAGGAACTGAGGTGTTTTCTTACTGTACAGAGTTCATATCTGAGTCTCAGACACACTACAGCACTGCACATATACCAACTCGGGAGCCTAAGTATTGAAACAGTTGTTAATTTTCTTTTATGCATTTGTCAGCGACGTGTGTTATACTGTGGAACCAAACCGCTGTGCCAATACTTATGCTGAGCTGCATCAAATCATGCAGTTCATGTCTTGTTGTGGTTATGCACCTGTTCTGTGTCCATAGCAGCCTTTAGGGATTCACATAAAAAAAAATTCACATGCTGAGGTTTTAATGTTGATGTGGTTAAAATGACTGAGCTTAGACGCTGTGTGGTCCAAGGATTGAAGTTAAATATGAATGTATTAGAATAGAAATAAGCACAGCCCAGCTTTATGTGATTATTCTGTTACTGCCTTCAGGGTATTCTGCTGCTTTAGATCTTCACTGTTTGTGTTTATTACAAAGATTGAGTTCATTTGTTTGTGTATGATGTGCTTCCATCCCTTCATATAGGACTACGGCTGTTTTTCCAGAGGTCATTGTGTTCTTGTTTCATGCTGTGTTTTCACTTTTGTTAGTCTGTGGGGTTTGCAGCGAGCTCCACTTCTGTTGTTGGACGCACTGCAGCCCACATTCACATTTTATCTTTAGAAAATTTTGCTTCCTCAAATTAAAACTTGTACCTGAATTATCACAACAAAAGTTTGCTTCAGTTTATTTTTGCTCCAATAAAATTCACCTTGGAAGCTTTCTCTGGCATCTGGACAGATATCAGACTCTGCGTGTTGTGCACTGTTTAATGAAATTTCCGAGAAGGAATATCATATGTCCCAACCAGGAAAGACGTCTGCACTCCAGTTGTTGTTTTACCCTTAAATGTGTTATTTGAGTTGAATGGCAGGGCCCGGGCTCCAGACTAAACCCTGGACGCTCGAGGATTTTATTAGGAGTTTGATCCTGCAGGAGTGAAACATGAGCTTCCAGGCTGAGTAGTGTGCGCTCCCAGGAAGGCTCTAGGTGGGGCGGAGGTGTGTGTGTCCGCAGCCGCCCTTCAGCCCTGCATCATTAGCCTGTGTGCCACGCTGGGGGGAGGGGGGGACCCTTCTTTAAGGCCTGTGGCTGCGAAGCGTTGTAGCGCTGAGCGCGGGAAATTATTTGTGAGAGTAGGCCGTTTGTAGTTTTGTACATGTGCTGAAAAATAAGATGAATACGTTCTTCATCAGTGGTTACTGCCATGTTATTTCACTGTTTGCCTACGTCTTCCTCTCGCTCGCCGTATTCAAGCAGGACGTGTTTGAAAGACAGGTCCCTGCCACCAATCACAACTGCTACGCAACATTTTCCAGCCAATCAGCAGTGGCCTGTTCAAAGCGCACTTCCATTTATGGGCCTGCGGGCACTTCCTCGTTGGGGTGAAGGCTACAAAACGTGTCCCTCCGCTGCGAGCCTCTGGAAGAACAGACCGGGCTGCGGAGGGCGTTACGCGGCTCGGATTACGGCAGGTGTTCGTGAGTGGACGGACCTCTGCTACGATGGGGGTAGGGATTGTAAAACTATTATTTTTTATGTAATTGTGTTATTTAAAAGTAATGACTAGTTATATTGAGCGATAGGCGGTGGTTACTGCAGTAGCTCATAGCGTGATTGGCTGTTACTTTTGACCGATTGCGTGTTTCTCCACTAGTTAATGTTTTGGGGCTCTATTAACCAATGAGATGTGAGGTTGCTTTGGCATTGTGCTGTTATTGGTTGCTTGCCAACTTTTTTTCTATGTTGATTGGTTATTGTTATCCAATAAGAAATTACAACTCTTTCACGTGAGTGACACCGCTGTAGTCCAATGAAAGGCTCGCCGGCGTGGCTGTGACTGGTCCGGTGTGCATGTGTGGGCGGGATATAATGACGTTTTGTAATGGGATGGAAAATGGCGGCTGTTCGGAGACGGGAGTAACTTTGTTGCCATGCTAGTGATGCCCACGGTAAAGGCGCCAGCCCCGTAGATTTCCTGAATATTGACTCCCTTGTGGGCCCCTGTCAGTGTAAACAGGGCGGTTTCATAAAGCCCAGAGTAGCGAGACAATCTGACTGTTAAAACAAATGTATATAAATCCTCGAGTACTCAGACGGTCTGTTGGGTCTGATGGTAGCCGCCAGATCCTTTCAGTAAGTCGGGCTCCGGATCCTACGGGGACGGTAACTACCACACTGCTGCGCTGCCGGGAACACAGGGTTTTTGTTAACTTCGTGGGTTAGTACCTTGTGGGGTCCATGAATGGAAATGGATGACTCCAAGCCACGTTACAGCACAAGGCTGGTAAGTTCCGGGTGGATGTAAACACACTGCGCTCTCTTCCCATTAACCAGGATGGGATACAGAAACAAAGTTCAGCCTATGACCCACTGAGTGTGGTTTAAAACAATCTGCCACGCTCTCTTTAAGCTTCCGGGGCTCTGTATTCAGTATTGTTATTGTGCAAGACATACAGATTGTAAAGCTGTCTCGTGCGTTTGTAAATAGAGTAAACAAGTTTAGGTGTAACATTGTGAGAAGGCAGACCCTTTCTTAGTGATGCTGTGGATGGTTAGCAGAGGACAGCTCAAATCCAGCACCCTCAGATGCCATGCATTTTTGAGGCAGCTTTTGATTTTAGGTGCTGCTCTTTGTGCATTTCTAGAGCCTATATCAGGATTATATTTCTTTATCATGTGTAGTATGATGGGCTTTTTGGTGTGGACATTCAGGCTTTGCATGGGCGTAGCACAGTGCCTCTGGCTTTCCAAAATACAAAGTATAGACTCATGACTTCTCTTTCTGGAACTTTTACATTTCTTTTTATTGTAGGATAAAAGTGATCTCTAAGACAAACTTTTAAATGACTCAAACCCCATACGGTGACAAGTTGGTGTAAAACATGACAGTACAGTAAAGAATAGACCAAAAAATACTGTTTGCACATTCAGATCTGAGTGCTGAGAGAAATGCAGCTGGCGAAAGAGCAGGTTAGTAATACTACATGTATTCCCAACTCATGAGACTGTGGAAACATGAAAACTATATTCAACAGATGCATTTTTAAAAATTGCTGGGTTTTCTACAACTCAGTGGGAGTACACACTCTCATCTAATTTGAGTTTTTAGCTTACATCGAGATTCAGCACATCACTTACAACTGTTTTTTCATGTGCAGAGAGAAGCTAAGTTTATACTTAGGAAGCCTTTGTGGGTTAGTAAGTGAAACTAATGACCTGCACCTTGCTTTAGATTTTTTTTTTAACATAGTTCTGAATATTGCACACACTATTGTTTTCTTTCCATTTTCGTATACCTGGAGAATGACTGTTCATGTTCATTTTCATGACTAAAAGAAACTTGGCACCCTGCACTGAAAGTCACCTAAAATGAAGGTGGGTGCATCAGATTTAGCTTGTAGATGCTGATGTGTACTGTCTGTTATTTGACTAGCTACTCTGGTGTACTATACACAACACACAGAAGTAGGTACCCCTCTTTCCCCGCTTCCTAATTCGGCGTGAGGCTGGTCTGAACCGCTGTACTAACTCCTTCAGTAGATCATTTGGTGGGTTTGGCAGAGATGATGCTGTTCAGTGCTGCAGGTCTAAGAACTCTGATCTACTGTGAATTAGCAGGCCAAAGTTTGTAAGCCTTTTTGTAAAGCACGTCCTGAACAGACGGGATCAGGAAGATTTTATGAGAGTCCCATTCCTCGCACACGTGTTGAATTTGAAGGTACTCCTAGTAACGTGGTTTGGCAGGTGCAGTTTAAAAGGAATCTTTAATCACACAGAATTATTGTTTTGGTTATGAGAAGGACTTAAATTTAAAGATTTGGTTCAGTCCTCCATCTCTTATTGTGCTTCTTATCCTGTTCCACTCTCTAGCGTGCTGGTCCCCGACGGCGTTACCATGATGACGGCATCTCAGATGAGGAGATTGATGGAAGGAGGATGTTTGTCCTGGAGGAGAAAGTCAACAGTGAGAGGTTCAGCTCTGACCGGGTGATTCGCATGGATGGAAAAGGTTGGTGTGCACAGTGCTGTTAACATTGTTTTTCCGCTGCTTACACTGGAAAGTGGATAGCACGAACCCATACCTTCCAATGCAAAAGTTTATTGGCAACCTTACACAGTAGACTACAGTACTGTGGAAAAATCGTGAGCCACCCCTCATTTCTTTAGATTTACCTTTCAATAATCCAGACTTTGCAGTCATTTTTAGCTTGGCTGTTTTGGAGAACCAGCACGGTTATCCAATACGCAGATGGCCAAACGGAACCCAGTAGTCGTCCATCGGGCGGTGAACAGCAGTTCTCCAGCTTTCTGAAGGACTTTAAAAGTTCTTCTTTGGGCATTGGCTGCTTTTTCACTCGTTTTCAGTTTGGTCCTTGTACCTAACCATTTTCAGAGGACACTACCCTAGGAATCATTGAAATATAACAGAGGTGCCTAACTCAAGTGATGAACCAATGTTGTCTACACATAACGGATAACTTGGCAAAACAACCAGTTATAAATTGTATCTTTAGGCTCTTTGTTACTAGCAGCCTGTTGCAAAAGCACATCATTTGTTTGAAAAGTGAAAAATGTTAATAACAGTTTGACAGCTATGAATTCATTTGTCTCTCAGCGGTCTGTTTTCTGTATTTCCTGTTTCATATATTTTATACATGATTTTTGTGATAGAATAACAGAAGGGTTGTGAGAAACTGCAACAGTGAAGTAAAGTGAGTTTGTATTTTCATAATGAAAGATTATTAAATTTCAGTTTCTCCCAAACGGCATTGAGTTTCAGGATCTTCTGACTGAAACAAGTGAAATTAAGTGCTCTGCTGCTGGAAGAGGTGCAGATAATTAACTAAAAATGAGCTGCCGTACACCCACCTTTAGCTCACGTGTCTGACTGTACCAAACAAAGCAGGTGCAGCACATTTATAGAACACATTATTAAAGTAACAAATTATTTTCACTGTTTATAAATTCACCAAATAACAGGATGTCACCCCTTTTCTCTTTCGCTCTTCTTTATAATTTCTTTGTAACTGCTTTGGTCCTTTGCTCATACCGAGGCTGCTGGCTTGTGGCTGGATCTGAGCTCTGGCTAGCTTTAGCCACTTTATCTTTGTTAGCCTCTTTAAAATGTTTGGCTCTGTGAAGGTGATTTAAATGTCCGATTAACTTTGTTGTGACAAATGTTTTTTCGAGGTTTACTTTGGGACACCCTGTGTCCTCGTTCGCAGTGAGGAACATGTTCGTGTGTGACTGTGAATGTGCACGCAACTATTTTCCTGCACTGCTGTCTACGTGGAACACACATAGGAGGCTAACAGGCCAGTCACTGGTCAGAGCTGAGAACACCAGAAATTGGGGTAATCAGAGCACTTCTATTTATAGCCACTGTACGTAGTGTGTAGAGAAGTGCAGGGCATGTGTAAGAGATGGAGACGAGCATCTTCCAAAAGGAGCAAGAGCCTTTCCAGGATCTTCATGAAGAGAGAGATCAGTGCAACTAGCCTGAAATCACTCAGCTCTCTTCTTATGGACCAGGATAAGGCATGAACTCTTCCACAGTACAGGTACCCCCCTCCTCCCCAGTCTCTGGCTTATATTGAACCAACTGCTCATGCCCTAAGCATTCTTGGATGCAGCCTTAAGCCTTGTTATACTCATATGCACACATATGACACAAAGATCTCAAGACCGGACAGCCAAACAGTCATTCTTGTTAATTCAATTTTATTCAATTCAATTTTATTTATATAGCGCCAAATCACAACAGTAACCTCAAGGCGCTTTGTATTGTGGGTAAAGACCCTACAATAACACAGAGAAAACCCAACAGTCAAAACGACCCCTATGAGCAAGCACTTGGCGACGGTGGGAAGGAAAAACTCCCTTTTAACAGGAAGAAACCTCCAGCAGAACCAGGCTCAGGGAGGGGCAGTCATCTGCTGCGACCGGTTGGTGCTGAGGGGAGAGAGACAGGACAAAAGACATGCTGTGGAAGAGAGCCAGAGATTAATAATAATGATTAAATACAGAGTGAAGTATAAACAAGTAAATAAAGGTGAATGAGAAGAAACAGTGCATTATGGGACCCCCCCCCCTCAGCAGCCTAGGCCTATAGCAGCATAACTAAGGGGTGGTTGTTACTACTTTGAACTCTGCTGTCTGGGTTGTATGCACAGTTGGTGCATTGTCAGGGCTCTAGCAAGCAGTTGATTGCCCGTCACAGCAGGTCAGGTTGAGATCAGGCCATTATCAGAATTAGCAAGTGAGCACAGCTATTAACACTAGCAAGTGGTTGTCCTTTAATTTCCCCAAGGGACTCTTTCTAAAGGATTCAAAGTTTAATTTAATTAAAGTTTAATCTAATCTAATAAAGGTTGAGCTGTGAATTTTTTTTTTTTTCCGGCTCCATCTGTGATTGTAATGTTAATTTTCCTTGGACAAGTCTGTACAAGAAAACAGCCAGGCACACGAATGTCTGCATGGACCCTCATCCTCACAGATGATTACATTTACATCAGTGTTCCCCAGAGGACTCACAGACATGGAAAGTATAATCAAGGCTGAGGTGGAGTTTCCTCAGTTCTCCTCTGACCTCATCTGAGGTGATGGTGGAGAAAGGGGGAGTCCATAATGTCGTTGCAGGAGAGGGGTGTTTCTGTGATTGTGAGAACTGTCCTCCTTGCTCCAGATGGTGGGGCAGGTGTGGAGATAATGGGCAGCCAACATCCAAAGCAGAGCCTTGAATGTCCTTCAAGAAGCGTGGAGAACTATTCCTGAGAACTGCTTAAAGAAACTACAGAAAGCTGTCTGAGTTGAGGCTGTGCTGTAGAATAAAGGTGGTCATTCCAAATACTGACTTTCAAGCTCGTTGGAGTTGTACAAACTCTGGATTTACTTGTCGTCCTGTATTTCCATGCATGTTGTCACGTTTCAATAAATGGCTGCACCCGTTTCCAATCTTCCTAGCAAAATATAATGAAATGAGGGGTGATTGTATAATCCTTCAATATTTTATACATTTCAAACATTTTTTTTCCAGTTCCATCCAAGTATCACATAAAAGTGTCATTCAGACATGGGTGCCTCTCAGGTTTGTTTGTTTGTTGTTGCAGATTGATTTAGGCTGTTCTGACAGTGATGGTAAAAGCCACAGTGCAGTATTCACCACATGAACATCAATAACAAACTCTGACCTAATGCATTATGTGTTGGTTTGGCTTCATATTTGTAGTTATGGAAACGTATCCAGGAGAGGAAGAAAATGGATGGAGAGATGGAAAGGCATCCATATAACCTTTGAAGTGGATCACAGAATTATTAACCTCTAATCTAATGAACTTTGTGTAGCGGCTCACCTGTCTGAAGTCAACTACACAATATCACTGGCTGTCCTGTTTCCATGTCTGGGGCCAAACTGAAATGACTTTAACAAATGTGAGCTAATGCTCTTCATCTGCAAGAGTGCTTTTCAAAAGTGCATGAGAATAACTTGAGGGTGATATAAGGCAAAGTGCCAAGTGTGCGTACACCCTGAGTTATTAGCATTACCAGAGCTGAAGCTTGAAGTTTCTCTGGCTGTTGTGCAGCTGTTGTGAAATTAACAGCAGCACTGAAAGCACACTGAATTAAATTAAACAGTTGGTGGTGGATAAGGAAAAACAAAAATTGATATAAGTGAAAAGCTGCTGGAGCTTCTCTCTACCTCATGCTTATATTTTTGTTTGTTTTTGTTTTTTTTAACTACAGACTTTACATACGAGTTCGTTCAGCGAGGTGGCTTGAGGGACCCAATCATTTTTGAGAAATCTGATGGACTGGGAATCAAGTAGGCACCCTGTCTATTTCCTCTTCCTGTCTTGTCCTCATGCATATCTACCTTTTGCTAGTTGAAGAATTTTTTTTAATCAGATCTTTTATATCTTCAATGTTATTAAATATGTTACCATCTATAAACTAAACGACCTGAGCTTTGTAATATGTTGAGTGACCTCTTGTTCTGTAGGATGCCAGATCCTGACTTCAGTGTCAATGACGTCAAGATGTTTGTCGGTAAGACTTGAGGAGTGAACCTCTTCAATTATGTTTCTGCTAAAAATCAGCTTCAGTCCTGGAAACACCTCTGCCTTATTGTACAAACTGAGTTATTTGGGGTAATAAATACTGTAATTACACCTGTCTCATAGTAATCTTTTTGATAATAAAATGTGAATTTGATCCTAATTGTTGAAAATAACTCATTAATTGTAATTAATGATGATTTTGGTGTATAGTTTGCTACCTAATGCAGGTTTTTTTTTTTTTTTTTAAATTAAAAAATTTCATTAAATGAAAACAACTATTCCCAGGCTCAGCTTAAGTGTATTCCTGGTTAGTTTTCTTGTTCTAAGAAAAGAAGGCTGTTCCTGTGGGGAATTACCCCACATCTGAAGATATCTTCCTCAACAAAACTGTCCAGTCTGCTTCGAACTAGATTAGAGACAAATTGGAGGTCCTTTTACAGTTGTTTAGAAGTTTATATGGGCATCACTGTCATTGTAATTTTGGCCTTTTAATGATTCCTTTTACCTGTTCTTTTCCCAAGGTGGAATGATTGTACAGCATACATTCTTTTATGACTTCAAAAAAACAAGAACTGGGGTCCACAAGTTTGAATTTATTTTTAAGAAGACTATCCTAGAAGCTTAATGTTAGCCTGCTTTATCCACTCCAAAACCAGTTTGTATGTGTGTTTGGGATGTCCTGAGAACACCCAGTTGTGTCCAAGTTTCAACTGTTTAGCTGCTGATTTGAGGTGAAGTTGAAGAATGTGGAGGTAGTCCTCCTTTGTTATTCCACCCACTTTGTGCAGTGTACTGGCAGCAGAACAGTCCCAGTGCATGATGCTACCACCACCATGGCTAATAGCTGATACAGAGTTCTTAGGTTTAAAAGACTCCCATTTACTCCAAACACATCTCTTGTCAATGAGGATAAATTCATCAATCTTTATCGTCTGACCATCAAACGTTTCTCCAGAAGTTTTCTGGCTCGTCCATGTGGGCAGCTGCAAATTTCAGTCAGCATGAAGACGTTGAGTTTGGAGCAGGTGCATCTTTCTTGCTCAACAAACTCATTCCATGGCGATGTAAAACTCTCTCCACTGTGGACAGTGAAGCTGGTTTTCTTTCTAGTTCATGGCAGACTTGAGTTTTGGTGGTTCCTGGGTTGTTCCTGAAGATCCTAACCATTTTCTCATCTGAGGGTGACCGTTTGGGTCTTGGTAATGTGGCGACACATCCGAAGAACTTTTCCTTAATACAGCTGATCTTGGAATCTGCAGTTGTTTAGAAATACAATTCTCCTTCTTAGAACTCAGAGTTCCTTAGACTTTCCCATTGTTCTCAGTATTGGCCAATATAGTTAGTGCTGTTAAACAATCCTTTTTATGCGGCACAGAGAAACTACCAGCTGATCATTAAGGAGAAGTTAACAGGCCTGGGCCTTGTCATGTTAAGACATTATAGAACCTTCAGCACCACTTGCTGAGTTCTACACGTATTGAATTGACACCCGGGGATGAATACCTGCACCCACATAAAGAAGCCATAGTTAAACTGGCAAACTTCACTTAGTCGACAAATCCTCATGACAGCAGGTTACTGATGTGTAGCATAGATCAACTCTTTCATAGTCATTTTTGATTTATTCAAAAAAAATACAAAGGCAAATATTTTACTTTGAACTCCTTTTGATCAGAGCGTTTGTTCACTGTTTATTGAAACTGTAGTTTTACTAATGGCCACAGATCTAAGTACCTACCAGAAATGGCTTTTAGTCTGTTTATGAACACTGCTAAGATTTGTAAAAGAAAACTAAAATAAAAATTTTTTTAAATAAAATTGTACAAGAAATATTTTGGCAGCATTTCCCTGTGGTCTGCGGGTTCAGGGCAGAGACCGGAATGATAGATCTGCTACAGACATAACTAAAGTTAAGGATCACAGACTTTCAAACTTGGCTTTGAATCCACCGGTTTTAATGATTTATTCAGCATTAAAGTAATCCAGTGACAGTTGTCAGTATTTCCACTGCTACACAGAACACAGTAACTGCTGATAGTTAATTCAGCAAATGTTATTTTCCAAATTTTAAATAATTGCAGATTAAAATGGCTTTTATGTTGCTGCCATGGTGTAACACTGTTTAACACACTAACCTGAACTGTCCATTGAAGTAACCAATCACATTAGAACCCCTCTTCCTTTGGGCTCCACCCTCCTAACAGTCAGGATTCAGCTCTGAAAGTAAAGAAGCTGCAGCAGCGTGCACGATGGTGTCTTCCTACACGCAGCTGCTGAGTTCCTCAAACATACACTGTTGAATTTATGTCCGAGGAACTTAACTGTGGGCAGCACGGTGGTTAGCACTGCTGCCTCTCAGCTTGAAACACCACCCCCACCCCACCCCCAGTGACCCTGACCAGGATAAGCGGAAGAGGATGGATGGATGGATGGAATTTAATTGTGAGAGTGGCAATGAATACCTGTACCTTACTTACTTGTGATTATGTTGTTTCTCACATGTGACTTTGGACACAAATATAATTCCATAATTTAAGATGTATGCTGTACAATCATTCCAGCCTGGAAACAGAACATTCCGAAGAAATTATTTAAAGCCCCAAATTTCCATGATGTTGATGTTCATGATGAGTAGATGTAACCTTCTGACCAGGTGTTGGTGTTTTACTCTGGAAAAGAACATTTGTAATTTGTGGCTCAAATGCTGCAGGAGTGCCTGGCCCAGACTGAGTGAGAAATTGGATAGCTGGGCATGCTTTGATGATAGCAAAGTGTGAGGTCTTTAAAGATTATGGCTGATGTGGGGACAGCTTTAATTTATAGTATGAAACGCTCGCTCACCATCTGACTTGTGGGTGGAGAGGGAGAGCAACAGAGATTACCACCAAACTGACAGAAGAAAATGCAAAACTCACTGCGGCACTCTCTGTTGCAAACGGATGATTCTTTGACTAAAGCAAAAATTGGAGAACAAGTTTATTATTTCAAGTAAAAATCATAAATTCTAACCTTGTCAGTGTCTTGACTGTGTTTCCTATTCAGTGTAGTTTTCTGGATAGCGCCAAAGTGTTTCCGAGCTGAGCAGGCTTTTCTGTTATGCTGTGACTAACCGAAGACTCCCCTCTCAGGTAGCAGACGCATGATAGATGTGATGGATGTGAGCACTCAGAAGGGGACTGAGATGTCCATGGCCCAGTGGACACGTTACTATGAGACTCCTCCATCTCAGAGAGAGAAGCTCTATAATGTTATCAGCCTGGAGTTCAGTCACACCAAACTGGAGAACTTGGTCAAGAGACCTACCACAGTATGTACACACACAAAGGGCTCATTTGACCTAGCCATAACCAGGTCAATGGTTAGAAATAAAAACCTTTGAACCAAAAGCATATTTAATGTCATTCTTTCTCACTGTCCCATCTTCTGTCTTACATTTGCATGTATAGGTAGATCTCATAGACTGGGTGGACAACATGTGGCCTCGTCATCTGAAAGAGAGACAGAGAGACTCGACTAACTCTATCAATGACATGCAGTACCCCAAAGTACAGAAGTGAGTCTCTTGCTTGCAAGAAACTGTAAGTGTAACTGTAAGCTGTAAGTGTGACAGTGGAATATAAGCGCTGACGATGATCGTGTGTCTCCACAGGTACTGTCTGATGAGTGTCGAGGGCTGCTACACAGACTTTCACATTGACTTTGGAGGGACCTCAGTGTGGTACCACATACTGAGAGGGGGCAAGGTAGGGCCAAAAAGGGTTCAGCTAAGTAAGGGAAATAATATATTTTCTGTCACAGCTGCTTATTTTTAAATTCAGCTCAACACATGAATACTGTTCTTAAGTCTAAATGATTAGTAAAGTAACAGGCCAGAATGTGAGGGGCAGTCTTAAAGGGTTTCTGTTTCTTCCTGTTAACATCTGGAAATGCTGACAGGCTGTGTGAGTATGTGACATCATACGTGTGTTTTCAGGTGTTTTGGCTGATCCCTCCAACTCCTCAGAACTTGGAGCTCTATGAGAACTGGGTGCTGTCTGGGAAACAAGGAGATGTGTTCTTGGGAGACCGAGCGTCTGACTGCCAGAGGATTGAACTGAAGCAGGGCTGCACCTTCATCATACCCTCAGGTACACATTTAACTCAATGTGCACTCACTATATGCAGAAGGACTCCTGTGACGTGAAAAAAATAAATATTAATATTACAATGTGTGCAATACACAGGTTGGATTCATGCTGTTTATACCCCTGTGGACTCAATGGTTTTTGGAGGAAATTTCTTGCACAGCTTTAATATCCCTACGCAGCTTAACATCTGTAATATAGAGGACAGAACGCGGGTAGGTGGAAACACTCTCCATTAAGCTGTGAAATGACAGAAAACAATGACTATATTTGCTATTTTCACCACCACTGCAGGTTCCAGTGAAGTTTCGTTACCCCTTCTACTACGAGATGTGCTGGTATGTGCTGGAGCGCTACGTCTTCAGCATGACTAAGACCTCCTACCTCACCCCAGAGTTTCAGAAACACTCCCTGGGCATTGGTGTGTACACAGCCAGTATTTTTTCTTTGTTTTGGTTTTTTGTGTGTGTGTGATAGTTGGATATACTTTTGCTTCAGCAATTACATTTTTTGTGTGCAAAATTGTGTGAAAGATGTAATGCAAATTCCGATTTCTTACA
This sequence comes from Pterophyllum scalare, assembly GCA_024447675.2. Lineage (NCBI taxonomy): Eukaryota > Metazoa > Chordata > Actinopteri > Cichliformes > Cichlidae > Pterophyllum > Pterophyllum scalare. Next base: position 4,788 of record JAMQGT020001683.1, on the reverse strand, counting down.
TCACACTGTTATCCAAACCACAGCGTGGCTTTTCTTGGATTGGTGAGCTATCGCTGATAATGGTGACCACCCTCCATCCTTTGAATTAAACTGCTGGAGGTACACATACTTGTACATCTCTAGTCTTTTATGTAGAATGGTTGTGTTGTGTTGTTATTTCTTTTGTAAAGGTCTGAAGAATCCATCTGGCTCAGATCCAGCCAGTGAGCAGGTGAAGGATGAGGAAGAGGGTGTTGACAGTGAGGAAGAATCATGGCAGCAATCTGGCAGGCCTCCAGATAAAGTCTATCTGACTCCTCTTGAGCTGGAGGGACTCTGGAACCTACTGGGTAAACTGGAAGCTCTGCCCTCTAATAAGAAGTGTGTCCCAGCAGGGATACACAATGCTCCAGCACTCATTACACACATCAAGGTATTACCCCTCTGTATGCCATTTTGCTGATGGTGTAATATATGCTTTTTCTTCTTAGTGTCTTGTTAAGATGTGTGCCTCATGGTTCTTTCTGTCACACCACTCTTGTCTCTGCTGTCCTGCAGGCACTACTAAAGGAGCATGCTAATGACAATCCCAATTTGTCATACACAGGAAGACCCATAGTCAGGTGGCCAAAGAGGGTAAGTATTGTTTATTTACAGACAAACAGCACATTCGTAATGATATCTAATGGTAACTCTACCATAGATCCATAGATTATAGAAAATCTTTGCAAATAAAGAGAGTGATGCGGTCATATAGCAATGTGCAGTACAGAAACAGCATTAGTGAAGGTTACAAATGATCCTCTTACAGCCTCTGACAGTGGACTCATCTCTGTGCTTGTCCTGTTGGACCTCAGTGCAGCTTTTGATACTGCTGACCATAACATTTTATTACAGAGATTAGAGCATGCCATAGGTATTAAAGGTACTGCACTGCAGTGGTTTGAGTCATATTTATCTAATGGACTCCAATTTGTTCATGTAAATGGGGAGTCTTCTTCACACATTGAGGTTAATTGTGATGTTCCATGGTTTTGACCAGGATATGTCCTTCAATGCACATATTAAACAAATATGTAGGACTGCTTTTTTGCATTTGCACAATATTTCTAAAATTAGAAACATCCGGTCTCAGACTGATGCTGAAAAGCTAATTCATGCATTTGTTACTTCTAGTCTGGACTATTGTAATTCATTACTACATACAAAGTTTTGAATAATCAGGCCCCAACTTATCTTAAAGACCTCATAGTACCGTATCACCCCAATAGTCCACTTTAGTCTCAGACTATTTAAAAGTAGAATGTGAGGCAGAGCCTTCAGCTTTCAGGCCCCTCTTCTGTGGAACCAGCTCCCAGTTTGGATTCAGGAGACAGACACCCTCTCTATTTTTAAGATTAGGCTTAAAACTTTCGTTTTTGATCAAGGAAAGTTTTAAGCATGCAGACCCCAAACCTTCCCTTAGTAATGCTGCAATAGGCCCAGGCTGCTGGAAGGTTCCCATGGTGCACTGAGTCTTTCTTCTTACTTTGTGTTTAAAAACATTTTACAGTATTGCTCCAGTGCAGCCGGGCCATTGCTACACCTTGATTCTTCTTTTCAGTCATTCTTTTGTGGAGTTGCTGCTGTGCTCAGAATCATTGTCCTGTTTCATGAGCACAGATTCTGCCAAGCTTTAGCTGTCAGACACATGGCCTCACATTTCACTCTAGAATACTTTGTATACAAAGAGTCCATGGTTGATGCAATGACTGCAAGGTGACCAGATACTGTGGCTTCAAAACAAGCCCAAATCATCACCCCTCCAGCATCATGCTTGAGGCCTTTAGAGCCTGAGCTGTAGCTTTACTTTATTCCTGCGGAACAGTGTGCTTATTTTAGTGTTTTCAAGATGGGAGAGGAAAGGCCGTACACTCTAGGGATGTAACAATTCTGAAACTGAGACTGAAATTGCAATACAGCCTCCTGTACTATGATACCTGCATTATAATATAAATGTGTAGTTGCAGTATGCTAGTGTGGTGAAAGCTGTAATGTTAAATAATTTTTCAGGTAAATGAACTGCAAACGCATCAAAATAATGGCTTTTTTTTTCATAACGTGATAAAAATAATTTTTCCCCCTTCTTTACCCTTTGTTTCATCACGTTTCTGCTCCCAGCCCTCATGGTACCATCCTCCTCCTCCACCACCACCACCACCTCGTCCAAAACTGGCCTCCATTCCCATTACCCCACGACCTCAAAAACCAGCCTCTTCCATGTCTGTGTTGAGGCGACGAAGAGTCAGGTAATAAACTGTGGGTGTGGGTGTGTGTCTCTCTTATGGCTGTACTTATGCCTGTATCAATTTAGCTCAGCAAACTGAAGAATAGGTCAGTTTTATATCATCTGAAGCCTTATGTTTTTGTTATTTCTATAAAAACAGAATGTAGTTATTTGCAGTTAATTTAGACTCCATATTTATTTGTGGAAAAAGTGCAAAGACCACATATCAAACGTTGTGTTTTTTGTAAAATATTCAAAAATACACTAATGATTTCATCATTTAGATTTAATACTGTCCCATAGTTATACTGCTGTTTTTAGCTATCTCCTGTAATTATCTTTTGCTGTCATGGTTGCCTTCTGTGCAGATGTAAACGCTGTGAAGCCTGTATGAGACCAGAATGTGGAGACTGTAACTTCTGCAGAGACATGAAAAAGTTTGGAGGACCAGGGAAGCTAAAGCAGACATGTGTGCTACGGCAGTGCCTCTCTGTAAGTAACTGAGTTGCTGTGTTTATTTTTGATGTTGTTGTATTAAATCATCTTATATTAGCAAAAAATATGTATGTATGTATGTATGTATTTATTGTACACTTTCAGTGCTTTGTGGGGCCTGTGGGGAAGGAGCCTGAGCTAATGTGTGAGATTGAGAGATACTTGCTCGATGTAGTTGAGCTCACCTCAACACACGGCCTGGGCTCTGGAGCCATGCTCCTGGAGAGGGGCTGGATGCCTTTACATGCTGGGGTTGCCCTCGTTGAGAGGCAGCGGGCTGGGGTGCATATCCTTGTATCCCCTTGGCTTACTACCTGTGCCTTGGAGCTTTTACCAGTGGAAGAGAGGGTCGTTTCCCTGCACCTTGGGGCCAAGGAGCAGGTCCTGACGGTTGCTTGAGCTTATACGCTGAATACCCAACCTTCTTGGAGTCACTGGGCAGGGTGTTCGAGGGTGTGCCATCTGACGACTCTGTCATCCTACTGTGCTCACGTGGGCAATGACAGTGAGACCTGGAGGGTGTGATTAGGGGGAACAGCCTGTCTGATCTATACCTGAGTGGTGTTCTGTTATTGGACTTCTGTTTAAGCCACACTTTGTTCCTAACAAACGCCATGTTAGAACATAAGGATGTCCATTAGCGCATGTGGCACCAGAACACCCTAAGCTGCAGGTTGATGATTGATTTTGTAATCGTATCATCAGATCTGCGGCTGTTTGGTGTGGACACTCGGGTGAAGAGAGGAGCTGGGCTGTCAACTTATCACCACCAGGTGGTGAGTTGGATCAGGTGGACAGACCTGGCACTCCTAAACATAGTGAGTCTGTGCTGGGAGTGCCCGGCAGAGGCTCCAGTCTCTGCAACATTGCGTGGAGATCAGGGGTGGTGCCTCTAGATTAACAGACTGGGTGTGGTTCCCATCTTCAAGAAGGGGGATTGGAGGGTGTGCTCCAACTATAGGTAGATCACTCTCCTCAGCCTCTCTGGGAAGGTGTATGCCAGGGTGCTCTTAAACATGAACTGGCAATTCATTACCAGTGGGTTACACCAAGAATTATTCCCAAAAGTCAGTTTATTTCATGAAGTTAAGAGTTTTTGGATTGTTTGAGTGTTGTTGTTTTTTTTGTTTGTTTGTTTTTTTGGGGGGGGCGGGGGGGGTTTGTTTTGTTCTTTTCCTTTCAAATCAGTGCCCTATATGTTGGTCATGCCTGCTTTAAAACTCCATCTCTTCCAGCCGGGCCTCCCTCTGTCTGCAGTGTGTGAGATCTGCAAGGAGCCCAATCAGGAGGAAACTGGAGATCCTTCCCTCACTCTGATGGAGTGTTCCAACTGTGCACAGATCGTCCATCCTGCCTGCCTCACGGTACAACACACACACACACACACACACACAGCAGATGGGCTAAAGTGTGTATCTGTTTTACTTCAACATGCTAACTGGGATAGCATTAGTGAATTCTCACTTGTAATTAAGAAATGTTCCTAAGTGGGAGTACCCCTCTTTTTGCTAACAGTCCAGTGCTAAATGCTATATCTTTAATAGTCAGATTCTAAGGATAGCCCACACCTTTACTGTATTTATTTGCCAGGCATAGTATAACTTATAGCAGACACATTGCCCAAAATGTTGCAAGAAATAACTGCAATTCAGTGAGAAAGGACAGATGAGCTACGTCAGATATCAGAGGTCATATACAGTTGTGTGAAAAAGTGTTTGCCCCTTCCTCATTTCCTGTTTTTTTGCATGTTTGTCACACTTAAGTGTTTCGGAACATCAAACCAATTTAAACAATAGTCAAGGACAACACAAGTAAACACAAAATGCACTTTGTAAATGAAGGTGTTTATTATTAAAGGTGAAAAAAAATCCAAACCATCATGGCCCTGTGTGAAAAAGTGATTGCCCCCTAAACCTAATAACTGGTTGGGCCACCCTTAGCAGCAACAACTGCAACCAAGCGTTTGCGATAACTTGCAATGAGGCTTTTACAGCGTTCTGGAGGAATTTTGGCCCACTCATCTTTGCAGAATTGTCCTAATTCAGTTA
>JAMQGT020001682.1:0-13658 GCA_024447675.2 Pterophyllum scalare | reverse complement strand
TGTGTGGCCTTTCATTCATAGGTCTTTGTCTTCTGTGTCTTCTGCGACTTGTTAAATAATCATCACTAGCCTCTGATGTACAAGAAGCACTCAGATTGAATTTTGTCTGATAATACTACCAACATTTTACCAGAATGTCAGATTATTCCTTTGAAGTCTGAGTCTTGATTTACTGACTGAATACAAAGATTTGTTACTTTTCAAAGGTTCACATTTCCTTACACGTCTCGCATCATTGCGAAAATGTACACATAACAGAACCTGAAATCTTATTTCCTATGAAACCATCTGTGCTGTGAGTGAGAGTGAAGCTGGAGGGAGCATTGTTTTTCAGACTTTTATCTTTGGAGAGAACAGTGCTGTTAATTGACCTTGGTCAGAGCTGCTTCACTGATCAGTGTATTGGTGTTCCGGTTCTGTACTGTGAATCCTCTGTGTACACATGTTTTGTATTATGTTTCATATTTGATAATGTACCATGTAAAAACTTTATACAATGTAAATCCAAGTTTCTGTGTCTGTTTGTTAAGCATTGTTTACAGACTTGCAAAAAAATTCCTGTGTATTTAAGTTAATAAACTTTGTGTCCCATGTATGGAATCACTTTATGGTGTGGCTGCATCTTAACATCCTCTTAAGGCCTCCAGCAAGCACACAGATGCAGTCACATACACACTTGACGTGCCATCAGTGGCCAGGCCCCTGATGGCACGTCAAGTGTGTATGTGACTGCATCTGTGTGCTTGCTGGAGGCCTTAAGAGGATGTTAAGATGCAGCCACACCATAAAGTGATTCCATACATGGGACACAAAGTTTATTAACTTAAATACACAGGAATTTTTTTGCAAAGTCTGTAAACAATGCTTAACAAACAGACACAGAAACTTGGATTTACATTGTATAAAGTTTTTACATGGTACATTATCAAATATGAAACATAATACAAAACATGTGTACACAGAGGATTCACAGTACAGAACCGGAACACCAATACACTGATCAGTGAAGCAGCTCTGACCAAGGTCAATTAACAGCACTGTTCTCTCCAAAGATAAAAGTCTGAAAAACAATGCTCCCTCCAGCTTCACTCTCACTCACAGCACAGATGGTTTCATAGGAAATAAGATTTCAGGTTCTGTTATGTGTACATTTTCGCAATGATGCGAGACGTGTAAGGAAATGTGAACCTTTGAAAAGTAACAAATCTTTGTATTCAGTCAGTAAATCAAGACTCAGACTTCAAAGGAATAATCTGACATTCTGGTAAAATGTTGGTAGTATTATCAGACAAAATTCAATCTGAGTGCTTCTTGTACATCAGAGGCTAGTGATGATTATTTAACAAGTCGCAGAAGACACAGAAGACATGAGGTGGGCTTTTTGTATCAAAGGACTGCCAGACTGATGAGCTTTAATGCTTCTATTTCTCTAGACTAAGTGTTCTAAAAAGTTTAACGTATAAACAATAAACGTGCAAAAGCATGTTGCTCTCTTTTACAGCATGTACAGCGATGCACTTATGTCAGTCCAGGCGCTGGATGAGTTTCTCCTCCATCATACAGAAGACAGCCACATGCGACAGGTCAGAGATGAAGGCGTCACAAGCTCGTCTGCTGATGCCCTTACAGCCTCTGAGGTCCAGCAGAATCAGAGACGAGAGACGCTTCAGGTAGGACAGGCAGCCATCTGTCAGCTCATTGCAACCTACACACACACACACACAAAATAACTTAAATGATAGCCACATTTTTTTTAGAGTGTGTTCACAGAATCCAATTTTTTAGGATTTGGATCAAGCAGTGCACAAAAAAGGTCAAAGGGCATAAAGAAAGTCCCAGATATCTTCTGCATCTATTAACTACCAGACATCATCATAGATACTGAATTGCCAGTACTGATCATAGTGGCCAAAAGAACTTATTTCATGCAGTAATCGAAGGAATAGGGGTCTTGGTATTGGAAAAGAAAGCCGAGACATGCTGAAGTATAACGCTCTCAGGAGGGACTCTGTTGCTTGGATAGCTTTGGACTGCAGCAACACACTGATTTTTCCACACCTCCAAAGGATGTATCCTGGACTCTGCATGTCACTCCTATCCATTTGGCATCTGATCTTCCCATCTTGGACCACATTTTAATATCTTTTGATGTCAACTTTATTCAAAGACTCCCACGTGTCAATTCACTGTATCATTCATTTAAATAATCTTTTGAGCGGTACTGACAGCCTCCCGATCATAGTCTGCGTTCACACTGCAGCCTGAAGTGACCCAAATCCGATTTTTTTGCCCTCATGCGACCTGTATCTGATCTTTTCATGACAGTCTGAACAACACAGATCCGATTTTTTCAAATGTGACCCAGGCCACTTGGATATGTGGTCCTAAATCCTGCACGTCATTGAAACTCAGCAAACATCACTACTCTGCGTCCTGCTATGCAGAAGCGGGAAGAAAAACAAGATTACTTCCGCAAACACTGAGCATGCTCGCTACGTGTAACGTTATTGCGTCTTCTACTGCGCACACAGGACACTTGTAGGTTCGTTTGCAGTTCACATACAGATCATATACAAGTCGCATATATTTGGAAGCGTGAGCGACCATACAAAAAAATAAAAAATAAATAAATAAAAAAATCGGATTGGGTCACTTCAGGCTGCAGTGTGAACGTACCTTCAAACTGTTCTGTCTATGTTGATGAACTAATTTCTCATTATAACGATGGCATTCATGGACTTCTTTGAAACAGACTGTTTTCTTCACTTATTCCGCACCATTACGGCAGCTTCCAGCTAAGGGCTGTCGCCCAGAACGTCTCTACAAAAGGTCTGGACTTCTCTTCCATGCACAATACTCATGTTTGTCATTACAAGGATGCGCTCCCTATAGCGAGATATGTTTACTACACAGGTCTAATCGTTTCAGGTCGAGGGAACACAACAATGCACATCATCTCATCTGTACTCAACAACTTCCTCTAGTACTTTAATTTAATTTTTAAGATTGAAACTATGTTCACTAGCAGCTAACCACCAGCACCTTCTGCAGTTTGTCTTCACCAGTTCCCTCAGCTCCTGCCTCCGGGTCACTTTTAAGCTTGAAACTCCTGTTACTGAAATTTCTGACCTTATTCAGAAATCCCAGCCATCCGCCTCATTGGCACCAAATCCAAGCCTACCCTCAGGTGGAGTCTGGGTGTCATCCTTGGCATCACTAGAGCCATCTTATGTAACATTAATCGCCTCCGTCCATCTCTCACACCTGACAGTACTCTAACTCTCCCCTGCTTGGTTTTCCTCTCAAGTTCATAAATAAACTTTAAACTGGTCCAGAAATCTGCGGCTTGCATCATCACCAGAACTCCTTCCATTAGTCACACTTGTCCTTCAGCAGCACCATTGGCTTCCAGTTAAATATCGTACTGACTTCAAGATTCTGCTCACCTTTAAGGCAATCCATAACCTTAGTCTGTAGTATTTCTGAACTTCTGCACGGCAACACACCCATTCACACTCTCAGGTCGCCTTCTTCTCTCCACTGTTCCTCATTCCTGTTTGACTATCACGGGGTCTAGAGCCTTCAGTTGCTCTGCTCCTTGTCTTTGGATTTCCCTTCCAACAGACATCCGTAACATCGACTCTCTCCACTTTCAAATCCCATCTCAAAAACACCTCTTTAATCTGGCATACTCACTCCGTCTTCCACCTGTCAAATGAACCCTCTGTTCTCAATTATTTTATATACTGTAAACTTGTTTTATTGACTTGACAGGCATTTTTCTTTTGTTTATTCTTATTGGGGGTTTTTTAACACTTCTGAGCAAGGCGCCTAAAATAAAATGTATTATTATTATAATTATTATTATGAAGTGGGAGTGAAAAAAGTGGCCAAATGTCTGCCAAATAACAAGCTAGATGAACAACCCAGTGACCAATCAGTGTGTCTGCTTGAACACCCACCTGCCAGTGTGAGCTCAGTGAGGTTATTGCGTGTGTGAGTTCCAGCTGCTGCCAACAGGGCGACTGAGGAGTCCGTTAAATCCTTGCAGTGGGCGAGGTCCAGCCTCTCCAGCTGAGGCATGTGGCGCTGCAGGAGCCTCAGAGTGGACTCGGTGATGTCCAGACCGGATAGGTGGAGTGTCACCATGTTCCTCAGCCTGCTGCGGGATGACTCCAAACCTACACACAGCAATTGAGGCAAAAGTCAATGTGGCAGATTATGGACTGTATTTGGTGAACCTACAGTATCCCATGACCATTCTGTAAAGAGGTTTCTATTGGACACTGTCTGAAGTGCAGAAGTTTCCCAGTGATGACTGTAGAAGCTCAGATACACCAGCAGGAGCATATAGTAAAACTGTAAATAGACTAGTACTTCTATAACACCTTTCTACTCAATTTGAGCACTCAAAGCACTTTCTTACTCCAAGTCTCGTTCACAGTCTCACACACACACACACACACACTCATACAGCACTTTTATCTAACATTCACACACGTGGATGCATCAGGGGAAACTTGCGGTTCAGTGTCTTGCCCAAAGATGTTTCGACACGTGGATCAGAGGAGCCGGGGCTCAAACCAATGACCTTCTGATTGGTAGGTGAACCGCTCTACCACCAGAGCCCAGACGTCCAAATAACGACTATGTAGATGTCATTTTTCTGGACAACATCATGTTTTCCAGTGTGTTATTTTTAATTTATCATCACAATGAATCACACACAAATTTTACTGTGCACACTGTATCTGGATGTTTGTGTGGTTCTTTTGCAGCTGCAAATCTACTGGTTACATCTTAAACAACCATTTTCATTGTGTGTATTTGTGTGCTTGATGAAACATCTGTGACGAGACTGACTGGAGCAAAACAATGGCCTTCAATTGAGTCTGTTGTGGAAAACAGTGCTGTGGACAACAAATCTGTCAAAATAAAACGAATAAAGAAAGAAAGAAAAGTGAACCGTGAATACAGCACGTCTATTGTCTCGTCGCCCTCCCCTCACCCCCGACTGGTCGCAGCAGATGACTGCCCCTCCCTGAGCCTGGCTCTGCCGAAGGTTTCTTCCTGTCAAAGTGCTTGCTCGTTTTGATTATTGGGTTCTCTCTGTATTATTGTAGGGTACCTTACAATTTAAAGTGCCTTGAGGTGACTGTTGAATCCAATTATGGCATTGTGTTCTTGCACAGAGTTTACATGGGGCTCCAAAGAACACGTGGCCACTGAACTAGAAGAAATGCATACTACTGCACCTGCCTTGTACGCCTCTCCTCCCTCTCTGGAGGAGTGGGGTGAAACAGAACTCACTGAGCTGAGCCTGCTCATTTCTCTTGCTACTGACCAGGTGGGGTAATGATCTCTTTAATCTGGGCATCTTTAAGGCCTTCACACCAGCGCAGGTCTAGCAGGCGTAGATGGGGCAGAGTGGGAGAGACCATCGCTGACAGACAGGACCAGGGTAGACCAGTCAACCTCAGCTCTCTTAGACCTGAAAACACACAGGAATTTAATGAGACATGCAGGGATGAGATGGTCTGTGAGGGTCACTGTGTGTTTGTACCTGGGAGCCTGGTTAGCAGGCAGTTGAACTGTCTCTTGGCCATGGGTGTCCAGGAAAGGTCCAGAGAGGTAGGCTGTCGTTTGATAATGCCTGCTAGGGCCTGGTTGCTGAGTGGGCTGCACCGACTCACATCCACATGGCTCCACAGACGTTTGTCACAGCTCCTGCACAGGGAAGGAAGCAAGTATTGGTTGCTTCGCAAGCAGTGTGTGCTTTGCTTTGTATTTGCAGGCAAAGAACAACTACAGTGTGGTGTATATCTATGCATGTTTGTTTGCACAGTAAGGGTCTGTAACATACCACTTGTACCAGGCCTTACAGACAGTCATGCAGGCCAGCAGCTCAGCTCTGCTCAAGTATCTAAACACAGACACCCACACCTCCTTCTCCCCTCCTCTCTCATTGCCCACATCCTTAAAGGAGGGCAGAGAGAGCAATGATGGAGGAGAAATGGTGGAGGATGCAGGAGCAGGAGCTTCCTCTTCCTCCGTAGAAGATGCAGAGCGAGTTCTAGCGCCTCTGTCACCATGGCTACCCCGCAGACGAGGTCTATGAAATGACAACCAGCAAAAGATCAAAGAGGGTTTTGTTGATGATGTTATATGCATGCACACATTTAACAGAGACAGGAAATTGGTGAATTAATGTTTAAACCACACATTAATGTGAGTGGGGTGATCTAATGTTTTCTATTGATCACTGGATTATTAATGGGCTTGAACATACAGAGGAGGAAACTTGTCCACTACACTACAAAGGCTGCACATGTTTCCAAGCTGGCTAGAAAGCAGCATGAGGCATCCCTGGTGCAGCCATCTGTTTGTGCTTCTGAACCCGGGAATTCCTGATTACAAAAACCTCGAGCGTAATCTGAAAGATGACAGCTAAAAGCAATAGAAATAGTGCGATTCATAATCTGAGCAGCCAATTATTCATTTCCATCATGGATAGACTGATGGAAATAAAAACACTTGTTTCATCCCTAATTAGATACATTTTTCTTTTGAACCACTTTGGCCGCGCTGGATGTTCCTTGCAACAACTTTTCTAGCCAATTACACTGACCACTGTCAAAACCTGAGTAATGAACTGGTCAATGCAAACAGTATTGTTAAGGTACCATTAATCACATTCCTCAATATCCCAATTCTATTTTAAAGGCCACCACCTTTGCACCATGCATAACAGTGCACACACTTTGCAGTGTGTGGCTGATGTTAGCAGTGCTATTGCCAGTCTTTCCCTGCAGGTTAACGTTCACATGCCTGCACTGAATTCACTGCTCAAATTATGTACTTGTTTATTCTGACAGTCTACATATAACCAGATTTTCATGCTGGAGATAAAATTTGTGACTTTTGTGAGATCTCATCAGGCCCAAATTCCCATCTCAGAGAATGAGGCTGCTGTCTCCAGGACTGTTTTATTAGATCCAACAGTTTACCACCAGTGTCCATAAAATATGAATACTAGAGAGTGCTCACCACAATTCATTCAGAGCATTGCAACCTCCTCCCAGCTTGATTTCAGCCTTTCCAAAAATCAAACAAGTTTTTTTTTTAATCCAGAAATTCTGCCTCAGAACGATCCCTCTTTGCAACGCCTTGCTTACATTGAACCACATGTGTGATTTCACACGCTGGCATCAGTGAATTCTGCAGCGGTGGCTCCTCCTTCTATGAATGCATTGGTGCGTTTTGCCAACAGCTAAAATGGCAACACTGCTGAAATCACAGTCCACGTTTGTAGCTTTGATTCAGGCGGGCCAAGAAGAAACCAAGCTCAGCCTCAAAGAGGCTGTTTGAAGTTTGCACTTAGCAAAACAAAACTGTCTAAATCCTTTTTGCAGGACTGGTTAGAGGTGTCTGGGACATTTTACTACATCAGTCCAGCATTTTTTAATAGTGATGAGAACAATATCGTGTGAAATGAATTCCAAATATGTGCTGAGTCTCTACCTGCCAGGTCCTCGTGGAGTCATGCTGTCAGCTGTGGAGTCTGTGCATTTCAGGCGTGAAGGTTTGGACAGAGCAGTCTTTCTCTGGATAAAAGCCTGCTGGCCACCCCCACCCACTGCAGCTGTCCTCGGGCCCATGGCTGCTTCTAGCTTTGGAACGATTGAGCCTGAGACGGGAAAACAGTTTTCTGTTAAAGTCTGAATCATTCACACAACACTTGTGGATTTGTGTGTCCAAGCAATACTTCAGATTTTTGCATGTGACCACATTCAAAATTGTTATGCTGATTTCATACCCAATTGTCGCTTGGCCTTATGGGGGCGCTGTAGAGTTACTGTCAGGTAGGAGCCACTCAGTAGGTCATCATTCAGATCAGACACAAGGAGGACCGGTGGTTCTGGGTCTGAATCCCAGCGCCCTTCCTCCTCCACCTCTTCATCCTCTTCATCCTCAAGAGTGTCCATCTCCTCCTCTTCAGGGTCGAACTCCTGCCCCTCGCTGTCTACATCATCATCCTCATCTTCATCAGTCCTGCGCCGCCTCCTACGTCGACGATGTTGTTCTCTATCACCATCTTCACTGTCCTCCTCTTCCTCCTCCTCTTCATCATCATCATCATCGTCATCATCGTCGTCGTCGTCGTCATCATCGTCGTCATCTGATTCCTCAGACTCATCTCCTCTTCGTTGCATTCTGGAGCCTCCTCGCAACCTCACACCTCGTCCTCTACGTCCACCTTCCCTCATGCCAACCCCTCGCTTAAGCTTGAGGACAGAAGAGGATCCGGGACTCAGAGGTCCTCCTCTGCTTCCTCTGTTGGCTGAGCCTCCTCTCAGCAGGCCTCTCCTGTTAGCACCAAAGGCCCTCTTGGAAGAGTGACTCCCACCTCGGGCATGAAGTGCCATCTTTCTTCTCTGAGAGGCTGCAAAGATTGATGGGAAAAAATATTAGGTCAAACTAATTCTGATAACACAAAGATGTTTGGATGTCATTTACACGAGAGCATTTTCAGTGGAAACTGTGGCGTTTAGGCGTTTTCATTTTGAAAAATAGCGCGTTAACATGGAAACGTTTCAGAAATGATCTCCGTTTACATTCGCTGATGAATGCAATGAAAAAACGAGTCAGATTCATCTTTAAACAACCACAAACCTTCATCATCGTCATCACTGAAAGAGTCCTCTCCATCGCGGCTGTGTCGCTGTCGTCTGTAAATCTTAGCCATACGAGCGTCAAGCAGAGAAGAGGATTTCCTCTTCTGGACACGGTGGGAAGAATAATCAAACAGACAGAAGATGCAAGATACAGAATGAGAAAAAGAAGAATATAGCTGCAGATATAGACATGTTCCAAAACATATTAAGTTCCAAGTGCAGAAATAAAGTCCTAAAATTAAAGTAGAGATCTTATGAATGCTCACCAGTGGAAGGGTGTCACCTCTGTCACCTTTAGACTGCTGGAAACAGACAAAAAAAATCCTTTAGAAACACCAGAGATGAGAGCTTAATTTAAAAAAATGTATTTGGTTTTGCATTATTAGGAGATCATAAAGCACTTGAAAAGTCCCAATTAAAAAATATGGATAATGTCAAAGTGTAGCCACATTAACATCAAATATAGTTAACTTCACAAAACAGTGAAGCAAAAGGACATGAAGCAGTGTTCTGTAACCTGTACTGACACAAGTATCACCTGCCTTATTATTCCCACCTCAAACTACAACATGATGCTAATAACACGGACCAAACCAAAGAGGAAATAAACTTTCTGCCAATCACGTTTTGCTTCATTAAATGGTAGTTAAGTGTACACAATGTGTCACCCTTTCATCCTATTAGATTCTGTCATAACTGGCATACAGGTTGAGTTTTTTATGAGGTTACAGTGACCTTGACCAGAACCATTAAGTTAGTGTTGAAGTTCACACACTCATACTTAGTTCATTACCTTTCTAACTGCTGCTTACTAGCTTTCCACAGAACAGCAATGAGACAATGAAGAGCATATTCATGTCTGTTTCACTGCTCTCTATTTTACAGCAGAACGATTAACAAACTCACAGGAAATTGATGAAAACATCCATTCCCTGCTCACGGCTGACCGAAACTCAGTCACTGCAGTGATGAAGGACAATAGCCAAGCTGAGTCAAGAGCTCCACAGAACACCAACAACCGGTATTATCATTTATTTCTATTTTATTTATATAAAACCAGTTCACAGCATCGGCCATCTAAAGGTGCTTAATGTTATAAAGACTCCACAGTATTAGAGGAAGAACTCTGATGTCTCCGACGCTACTGTTAAAGCACACACTAATGTGTCTCAGAACATTCACAACCTAATGAGTTTATAAAGTTACTCACCACCACTTAAGTGGTTAGATAAGTTTAACAGCAAATATGCTGTGTGCCGAGGTGTGACCCTGACCCAAACCTGCTGTAAACCCATTCTAACCAGCAAGTGTTACAGCACAGAACCAATCTAAGCTGAAGGCGGCTTCAAAAGTACACAGTGGCATTAGAGAGACGAGGCAATATTCTTGTATGAACTATGAAAAAAGCAAGTTATTCAAGGTCACTGACGTCCTTTAATCGGGATACTTTAGATCAAGCTTTGTGTCTCTTCTGTTAAGAAAGATGGCAAAGAAAAAAAGGACTGGATGCAAGCGACAGACGGGTGGTTTTATGCACAAATAGGCGGCACCTCTCACCAGTCTCGAGCTGATTGGCTGAGAAGGCAGAGGGGCCGCCACCAATAGAAGTGACGCTGAGGAGGAGGAAGAGCAGGAAGGAAGAGAAGGAGGAGGGAAGAAACCACAGCGGACAACCTCCCCATCCTGATGGGGGCCCAATGGACCCCCTACGTTAGGAGAGGGCCCCGGACCCAGCCTGAGGACCAGGGGGCCATGGGGACGGATGCGCTGTTGGTGGCCAGCAGCCAACGATTCATCACTGCCTGATGACTGTGACGGAATTAAATTAAATTCAAAATGTAAAAAATAAAGCAAAAACAACAAAAGGATAAAAAAAATTATATATATATAAAAATCATGAAATAAACCGAACAGGAGACACAAAACCCATTAGCTCTGACACACTGCAACCAAGTGTGTACGTGTATGTGTGCGTGTGTGTGCACGCGTGTGTGGACACCAGGCTGATCAGCAGGATGACAGCAGTTCTTAATACATTGTGTACCTCTGGATCAATGATCCCCTGGACACACTTTGGGCACTCCCAACAGCTAGGCAGGTCTTTATTCACCACTCCTTCACCCTGAACCTGCAGAGGAAGATGCAGACAATTATTCATACAGACAGAGAAAAAGAGGAAATTAGTGGTAAAAATCAATAGGAGTTTATACGTGGGTACTAGTATTGTAGTACTCGAGGCCAGTCTTGGTCTCAAGACCGCGTTTTCATGGTCTCGGTTTTGTCATGGACTCGGACATTGAGGATTTTATTTCAAGACCAGTCAAGACCGCAACTATGGAAATATCACTAAATTGCCAGAATATTGTCCAATTTATTTGTTAACATCCTTGCTTTTATTGGATGTAAATTGTACTGATTCAAATCCAACAAAGGTTGAGCTCCTCTGCCTTCGTCCCGGCTAGATTGCTGCCATTATCGCTGCTTGTGCCTGTATCATTTCACTGCAATGTGCAATCTACCACAGAGCACGGGTAGTTTCATTCACAATGTGCACGTTTGATCTCGCTACGGTTGTGCGTGCACTACAGAAATGGAAATGACAACCGGCATGAACGCGAGGAAAAGTAAGAGGAAAAATGAAGCTCAAATGAAAATTTCAGGCTTCCAATTTCACAAAAAAACTGCTGCGACGGATTTCCGTCATTTGGAAAAACGGCCCTTTAACGGGACTGGATCATCGCTGACAGGTTTTTCCACACCCCCACTACTCTGTGCTTTGAGTGTGTGTGTGCACACACGTATGTTATGCAGAGAATGTCAGCTGTTATTTTTTATTAACCAGCGATCGTTTCATGCCCTTGCCCCTCCAGTACCGAGGGATTCCATCAAAATGTTTTTTATCTTTAAGATTAGCGACTAAAAATAGACCTGCAGTAGAAACGTAATTTGGAGGATGCTTCTGAATAAAAAGCATTACAGCATTAAGCTCATGCAACCCCCGTATTTTAACAAAAACACAGTAGCAGCTGTTTTATGTGCAGTCTGTCTGCACAGGCGCAGCAAATGCAAAGAGGCGGAGCTGTTACTGAGACAGTGAGCTCAGGTGGAGCAAAAGGAGCTCTTGTTCCTGTAACCACCTTAAAACCTTTACTGGAAAACAGCTGGAAGTCTTTCATCAACCACCTGATCAGCAGCATGAAGAACAGAGAACTTTGTAGCTGCTCCATCCACACAGTTTTACACAGAGAAACATCTGCAGGACGGAAGTTAAAATATGCAGATGAATTGTTAATACGAAAAATGATTTCTTATCTGATTACTTGATTAATTGATGTAGTAATTGATAGACTATTCGATTACTAAAATAATTGCTAGTTGCAGCCCTACTTGTATTTAGAAAGCCAAAGTCAAACAGTAGTTTTCAGGACCAGTAGAGCTATGAAAGGCCTTAAAGAATAAAAAAACTACAGTTCCCAGCAAGATGATGTCACTTCCTGTTGTTGCATTAAAAACATGATAGTTCATGCTTACAACATGGTGGCTGATATTCGAACATAGGAATTGCTTTTAGCAGCTGATCGATAAAACATCTGGATCATGTTTTTGTTGTGCATGCTTTTTACA
This sequence comes from Pterophyllum scalare, assembly GCA_024447675.2. Classification (NCBI taxonomy): domain Eukaryota; kingdom Metazoa; phylum Chordata; class Actinopteri; order Cichliformes; family Cichlidae; genus Pterophyllum; species Pterophyllum scalare. The sequence goes on along the minus strand of JAMQGT020001682.1, from coordinate 1,359 downwards.
TGATTTCTGCAAACCCATTAGTGAAAGAAAAATGGCACTCTGGAACACATTAAATGCATGATATCTAAGTGTAACTTCTGGATTATATGCAAAAAATTATCACTCTATTGTCGGTCCTTCGTGCATAACCAAAAATCTTCTCTGAACCTAACCTGACATGCACCTTGAGAAATGTAACTATACGTCCACAAAGACTGATTACTGCCTAGGCTTCAGAGGTGCTTTCCAGTCACATAAGTAGGCCCTGTCACTCAATTAACAAGTGAGAGCAGCATTTAGCGGTTAGCATTAGCTTACTAATTAGCATTAGCGTAGGGCTGAAAAAAATTTCTGGCTAGAACCCTGTAGTTAGCATGGCCACCAGTGATGGCAGATAAGTACATTTCTCCGCTATTAGTACATTGAGCAGCGCTAACATGAGGAGTGATTGACAGCACTAAGACCCTCCTCCTGGTTCTGACTGGTTGTGGAAAAGCTCGATTGTTTTCCACAGATTATCGGTCTCATACTGTCGCGACATGGCGACAGTTTTAACAAATGTTACATTCTGCAGCTTTAATCTGTATAAGAGAGAAACTTGTGGCTTTAGTTCTTACTATCAATGATTGTTTGCCATTTTTTCAGTTTTACACATTTAGCTATGTGGTTTTGAAATCAATTTTTACAAAGATTGTTGTTGGTTTAAAAACAACTTTATGTATTTTTATGAAAGGCAGAGAAAAGTAAAGACTATTGTGTAGAACTACGAATAATTGTTTTACATTCAGTGATAAATGATGGAAGTCACCCAGGTGTATTAAATAAAGATGGTTAAATTTATTTCAGCTCAGAGTGTTTAAGGGTGTTTTTAAGGGAATGTGGATCTTTCAGATCAATTTTATTGTCATGTAGCATCAGGCACTAGTCTTGGTCTTGTCTCAGTCTCGGGTTAGGTGGTCTTGACTACAACAATGGTGGGTACGTATGACACTGAATCCACTCTCTCACAATCTAGATATAACAGCCATACATGCAGCATGTGATTTTAATATTTCATATGGTCACATTAACTAGCATTTGATATTTCCAGGAACTGTTTGGGTAGTCTGTGGCTCCTGCTAATCTCAGTCACATCCACCAGTTCATCCAGGAGAACACCAAGGCATTCCCCAGCATGTCCTGGGTCTACCCCAGGGCCTCCTCCTGGGAAGAACATGCCTGGAACATCTCAACAAGGGAGGACAAGGGCAATCCCTACTATACAGTGGTGTGAAAAAGTGTTTGCCCCCTTCCTCATTTCCTGTTTTTTTGCATGTTTGTCACACTTAAGTGTTTCGGAACATCAAACCAATTTAAACAATAGTCAAGGACAACAAGTAA